>ML794227.1:16937-36899 GCA_009831015.1 Picea engelmannii | reverse complement strand
TGTGTTCAGGTATTGGGTTGGTACAAGAAGCTGTAAGGATAGAGTGTGACAGTCAGAGTGCAATTTTCTTGGCAAAGAACCCTGCTTATCATTCAAAGACAAAGCACATTGATGTTCAATATCACTTTGTAAGAGACATGATTCAAGAAAAGAAAGTATCACTGATGAAGGTGGACACTTTGAAGAATGTTGCAGATTCAGTAACAAAATCTGTGAGCCCTAAGAAGTTCTCTTGGTGTAGAGGATCCATGGGCATTGTTTCCCTGGATTATTGACTATGTAACCCTGTAACCCCCTGTGTGCAAAGAAAACAACAAGTGGGAGAATGTTGGGTATGTGTTATATTCTTTGCATGAGTAGTAGTGTCTGTGCGCCTGCACCGGGTGCACAGGGGGGTTAGAGGGGGGTGCAGGGGGGCATCGCCCCCAAAAATTATTTTTCGGGACGACATATTTCCGGGACCACATGATATTAGGTGGTTTTTCGGCACATGGTTTTTTGCCGATGGTTTTCTATTTCTAGTTAAGGAATTAGGGTTTTGGACTAATCCAGGTCATTGGGTTAGGGTTTTGGATGCCGCTGGCTCCTATATGTATATTGTATTGTAAACAATGTATGAATAAAATATATGCTGGTTTTCTCGGTTTGGGTTTCCAGGTGAAAAATCTTTGTGTAATGTTTGTATTTGCCACTGTATCTTTTCTGTTCTTTTATAAATATCAGTTTGCAGTAGATATTGTACAAGGTTAGAATTTACACCAGGTACACAAGCCCCACATGAAACATAGGGGAACTTAGGGGCAGGAGGTAGACCCCAGTCTCCTACTCGCACATACACCTCTTCGAGTAGGATTCCCAGACCATTGTTCCCCAATTTCCAGAGGGAACCCCTAGTAGCATCACAACAACCAATAGCACAGAGGCCACCCACTCAGGCGGAGAACATTATAGAGTACATGAGGGAGTGTGCACTATTGCACCATGACTTCCATCAAGACATGACCCTGGTCGAGTATTGTGGACTCAGACTCAGGAACCGCCCCAAAGAGCCACAAAGAGGAGGACAGTGACAGCAGCAGGGGCATAACATTGATTTCATCTGGAAAGTTGGTAAAATCACCATAACTTCTTTTGATGTATTGTCCAAATGCACTGCCAGATCTTGGGTACAAAATATAGACACATACTACAAGCTCAACAAGATGACAGAGACATCGGCCATCATTTTTTCTACGCTACACTTGGAGAGTGAGGAACATGAGTGGTGGCATCATGAATTAGTGATGTTGGGACATAGTCACATCACCTTCTATAGGGAGTTCACAGAGAGACTCATGGATAGGTTTGACAGGAGGGATCTCAAGAACCACTTCAGGGATCTTGCCCAGTTGAAACAAACTGGCACAACAGAGGCATTCATCACAGAGTTTCAGTGGGTAGAAGTGGAAGTGACAGATATATCAGAGCCCAAGTTGATCATGTTATTCACAGAGGGACTCACATATCCCTTAAGAGGATTGGTGAAGGGATATCGGCCTCACACATTGTAGGATGCAATCTTACACACTCGAGATTTGGAAGACTCCATGCCAAATACTAAACCCTTTTCCAAACCCTTTGTACCATAGAAGGACCGAGATAGGAATCCATTCCAAAGAGAATGGAAGGGCAAGGAGAATTTGGATGAAGAGGCGAGGTGAGAGCTTATGAGGAAGGATATTTGCTTCAACTGTAGAGACCCTTGGGTCCTAGGCCACATATGCATGGGCAAGGGAGAGATTCATTGTATTGAGGTGGCAGCAAACAGTGTGGATAGTGAGGAGGAGGAGCATGATAGTGGATCCACTAGCTCAGAGGAGGAGTCAACACAGGAAAAGGAGAAACCTCCTCGTAGACCACTGACACTGACAGGGGCCCACCCACTGGTAGCTCCACAACCTCCTGAGCAGGATAAAAGACGAAAACCAACAAAGGGAGGAGTCATAGAAACCCTTTCTGTTGTTCCAAGGTATGATACCCTCCATATCAGAGGGACTATTCAGGGACAACGCGAAATCACCTTGGTAGATGGTGGGGCCACCCACAACTTCATTGACACTTCATTGGTATCAAGACAAGCACTTCAGATAGAGGAGTTTGAGGGGTTTGATATTGCAGTAGCAGATGGCCATACAATGGAGTGTCTAGATAGAGTTCCGAACTTGGAGATAAAGTTAGTCAACTACACAGTGAGAGACACATTTTATGTGGTTTACCTATCTAACAAAAATGTGGTGTGAGGAGTCTAGTGGATGATCACCTTCGGAAAAATCACCACCAATTACCAAACCTTAGAGATGGGGTTCAGAGACAGTGACGAGAAGAGGGTTGTTCTGAGAGGCATGTCAACAAGAGCACCATGATAGTTTCATCCAAGAGTATGGAGAGGATATTAAGACATGAGGAGGTAGCATATGCCACAAAGTGCTTGATCACTACGCAGAAGGATTCAGAGGGTCGAAAACAGTATCATACAAATATCAGGAACTTTTTGGGATGACATCGACATGTTTTTGGGTTGACTCCACTAGGGAGACCACCTAATAGGGGGTTTGATCACACCATTGAGTTGGAGTATGGGGCCAAACCTATGATCACCCCACCCTATCATCATTCTAGTAGGTTCAAGGTTGAGATAAAGAAAGAAGTTAAGGAATTGCTAGTGATGGGACACATCAGACCTAGCAACAGTCCATTTGCTTCTTCAGTTGTCTTAGGTCTAAAGATGGATGGTACCATGAGGATGTGCATTGATTACCAAGCCTTGAAAAATAAAACCATCAAGAACTTATATCCTATCCCTCACATTGACGAGTTGATGGATGAATTGCATGGGGCAGTTTTCTTCTCGAAGATTGATCTACGCTCTGGGTATCATCACATCAACATCCGAGAGCGGGACATAGAGAAGACGACATTTCAGTGTCACTTTGGACATTTCAAGTTCCTGTTTATGCCATTTGGGCTAACCAACACACCAACTACATTTCAGTCTTGCATGAACCAAATCTTCATGGATTAGTTGAGGAAATTAGTCTTGGTTTTATTGGACGGCATCTTGGTCTACAACAAGACATGGCAGGAGCATATGAGGCACTTGGATGAGGTATTAATCATCATTGAGGCACAATCATTATATGCCAAAGAATCCAAGTGTGATTTCGGTATTACATAGCTACTTTACTGGGGCCACATCATCAGTCCACAGGGGGTATAGGTACACCTAGAGAAGATCAAGGCCATTCTAGATTGGCCAATGCCTAGGATCTTGACGGAGTTGAGGAGTTTGTTTGGGTTGTGCAACTATTACAGGAAGTTTGTCCAGGGTTGTTTTCATCTTGGAGCACCACTGACAGATCTTACCAAGCAGGGGAATTTCATCTGGACCGATGAGTCACAAAAAGCCTTTGATCACATGAAGGAAGTCATGGGAACTTGTCCAGTGTCAACATTACCAGACTTCACCTTGTCGTTTGTATTAGAGTGTGACACATCTAGTGAGGGTATCGGTGCAATTTTGATGTAGGGAGGACACCCCATTGTATTTGAGAGCAGGCAGATTAGTCAGCTCGAGAGGTTGTACTCCATTTATGACAAGGAAATGCTAGCAATCATGCATGCCTTGACCAAATTCAGACAATATTTGGTGGGTAGTAAATTCATGGTCAAAACAGATCACACCATCTTGAAGTATTTCCTTGAGCAGAAGGACCTCAGTGAGTGCCAACAGAAATGGGTGGTGCGACTTCAATATATATTATGTCAAGGGGAAGAAGAACATTGTGGCCAATGCACTATCAAGGAGACTTGCGGTATGTTCTTTGATGGAGATTTCAGCAGATTAGAAATACCAATTGTTAGTGGAATATTCCAAGAACAAGTTTGTCTGTGTGGTTATGGATGGGAAGATACAGGATGACGGGTATAGGGTCATTGATGATGTCATATTCTACAAGGAAAGAGTCTAATTAGTGCCAGATTCAGGGCTCAAGAAGAAGATCCTCACAACAATTCATGATTCACCACTAGTAGGACATCAACGATTTTTCAAAACCTATAGACAGATCATGGAGAGGTTCTCGTGGAAGGGCCTCAAATAGGACGTGATGATACACATCAGTGAGTGTGTGACTTGCCAACAAAACAAGTCAGAGCATACTCTTCTAGCAGGGATCCTTCAACCACTTCCCGTTCCAGAGAAGAAATGGGAAAGTATATCGATGGACTTCATCACAGGACTACCCAAGGTCCAGGGTAAAGACTGTATCTATGTAGTGGTCGACCGATTGACCAAGTTTTCTCACTTCTATGCCATACCGAAAGAGTATAGCACAGTTCAGGTAGCTGATTTATTCTTCAGGGAGGTCTTCAGACTTCATGGGTTTCCAAGGAACATCATCAGTGATAGGGACAGTCAGTTTATTGGGACATTCTGGAGGGAAGTGTTTAGATTGGTGGGGACATATTTGATACCCAAGACCATCTATCATCCTCAGACAGATGGGCAGACCGAGATCATCAACAAGTGGGTTGAAGGGTATTTTAGGAATTATGTAGGTGGACAACAAAGAACATGGGTCAAGTGGCTACATTTAGGAGAGCATTGCTACAACACCACTTTCCACATGTCCATTGGTATGACACCCTTTGGAGCATTGTATGGATATGATGCTCCCACTTTGGTAGAATTGGTTTTCGAGGAGAGCATATCTCCCAAGGCCAAAGATTGGATCACAAAGAGCCATGAGATTCTCAAGTTGTTGAAAGAGAACCTGTCGATGCCAAATAACCGACAGAAGATGAGTGTGGATAGGCACATGATAGAGCACAACTTTGACGTTGGGGATCTAGTTTTCTTGAGATTCCAACCTTATAGACAACCATATTTGAAGAAGAGTGGGGAAGAGAAAATCAAGCCCATATTTTATGGCTCTTATAGGATCATGCGCCAAGTAGGCGAGGTTTCTTATGAGCTAGAGCTTCTAGAGGGGAGAAAGACTCATAACGTATTCCACGTATCTTGCCTTAAAAAGACAGTGGGACAATTCATCAACACATTAGAGGAGCTTCCCCCATTGGATGAGGAGGGAAAATTGGAGTTGGTTCCGGATGAGGTACTGGAGTTTCGAGAACAGAAATTGAGGATCAGGGTCATCAGAGAATGTTTGATCAGATGGAGAGGGATTCCAGTAGAGGACTCTACTTGGGAGAGCGAGCAAGTGTTGCAACACCCTAGATTGGTATTGCTTGAGGTTAAGCAATTTTGGGAAGGGAAGACTGTAATGTCCATTTCCAAATAGGAGCTCTAGAGAGGAGGCTTAATGGTCTAAATAGCCCCGTTAGACTATAGCCAAGGCCAGAAAGGGGTAAAAAGAGTTACTAGAGGTCACTCCAATCAAAGGTGTTATATTCAGAAAGTGGCATTGAGCTAAAAGTGGCTAAAATCGCTTTTAAGCCAATTTGAGCTAAAAATAGAACATGCGAGATAAAATTAGAAGTCAGTAACGAATTAGGGTTTCAAGTAGCTATAAGAGAAGGTTCAATGACCCAATTCATCATGATGTAGATTTTGACTTGTCATTGAGGAGAGAGGTTCATCTCAGAAGAGGTATCTTAGTGGATTCCAGGAGGAATACATCAGTGGTTGATTTTAGTGTTGATAGACACACCCTAGTCATCGAAGAGGTCACATATATATTCCATCGATATTCAACAATAGTTTTTCATATTGCAGCAACAAGGGAGCACTCATTCAGGGTGAGGACACAACTTCTGAGGAGGTTCAATGGATCGACTTGTCCCATTCAGGGAGAGTTAAGATATTCCCCTCTGACCTAGTTTAGAGGAAGGTAAGGTGCATATTTTTCATGGTTCCTCATCAAATTCTGATGAAGTAATCATGTGAGGCGCACTTTCTGGACATTAGGAGTGCGACACTTGGGGAGGACACATTCGAGGTTCCCGAGCGATCATCAGTTTAGATCCGTGGAAATCCTTCCGACCCATTTCACAATAGACCTAGACGATCCGTTTTAGACACACATCAACTGATTCTGATGGTGGAATCACTAGGGCGAAGTTTTCCAGAGCAGAGGGGGCACATTTCCCCCAGGGGGATCCATCCAAGGACCAGATACACTAGTTGAGGTCTATAAAGTCACTAGGACTATGAGGCAGAGTAGGTCTCATTGTTTGGAATAGTTTCGAGGAATTTTTGAGAGGTATAGCCACCAAGGTGAACTTTCCATACTTGCAATAGTTTTCGTATGAGCTGTCACATCCAAAATAATTCTTCATCTCATCCATTGAATTCCACAACATTCTTATGGTATCAGGTATTATTGTTTTGGTTTCTATTGTATTCTGGTTAAGATCCTTTTGTCATTCATCTATCTGAGTGATTTATTTTATTCAGCCGCATTCGACATTTGTACTGCATAGAGATTTTATAATATAATCTTTGCAGTCTTTTCTCGCCATTATTATTTGAATGCTCATTTATATGCTGTAAACACTTAATCCTACACACACATTAGCAGATTTTCCTAGAATAGCCAAGTCAGGAACATTACACCCACTCAAGAATGTGATCTAAAAGGTCAAAAACCTCAAACAAGATCCAAATTATAGACCCAAAGTACAATAATAAAAAAACTCAATCCGTTGTAAAATGTTAAACCTATATTTTGTGTCTAGATCAGTGAACTCTTTTGTAACTGTGTTATATGGAAAATAGTATTAAAAAGATCATTCAAGTTTAGTAAGTGATAGAAATACTAATAATGGGGATATACTCTTCCCTATTGAAACTCTACGTGCTTTGTAGCTGAGAGCTTTGTGATGTGAGTGTAATCTCTACGTTAGCATTTACCCTTCTAATTTACCAAACTACTTGTACATGTTACTTATAATTTACAATTAATTGTTAGTAGCTAATTTATCATCAATTAACAACATTTGTTGAGGATTGCTTCATTCTTACTGAAGAAATACTTAAAAAGTGATGTATATGTGACTGATTAAATTTGGTTGGTTTTCTTTTTGTGTTAATACAATCCAACTACCATCCAAAGATATATTTTAGTTTTCGAAAAATCGACAAGCAATGACAATTCCATAAGAATCGAATTTTTAAACACTATGGTAAAGAATTCATTAAAACGGGGCATCAAGCTACAAAGCTCCACTCAGCCTACATGATTGTTTATTTCTCTCTGAGAAAATATTTATAGCAATGGCGATCAAGCCAATAGAATACAATAATGGGTTAATGTTGATCTCCTTATTCAAGGACACTTGGGCTTGCCCTAGAAGCTCCTCTTGTCCCTATAACAGGGGCATTCATCTTTGTTCCTTTTCGTGCCCGATGGAATGCACTTGCATACATTGCAACAGATACCTCAGAATTTTAGACATTCCTTTCATCGAGGGGCCACCTTACATCGTCGATCACACTCGCTCTTGCAATCTGCTTCTCCCCAAAAAATACACACAAAATTTATATACAATTTCAAAATCATTACCAATTGAAATGAGTTTATAACTAGAGAGAGTTTATGTATGCCTGATATGGATTTATACCTATTAGAGGTGGAGTTGGAGAAAGAGATGGAGATGAGGCTGGATGAACCATAATATCTCCCCTTCCATTTATCCTCTGATCTATGTTGAGAACAACCTATAAAACAAATGAATACAAACCTTCAGAATAATATACAATACTCTCACATTTTCAAGTAACCCTAATAATATCGCAAGACTGACCTTCCATTCTAGGGATGTGATCATAACCAATAAAACACACACATACACACAAGCATTGGCCTTCCTCATCTTTCTGGTGGGGATATTACTAAACCCTTGATACACAAAATATCAGGGTAGTGTGGGTTTATAAAGCAGAGGTGCGGGGTGACCTACAAAGGCTTATGAGAAGATGTGAATCACGACCATAGCTAGTTATTCCCATGTGCTCATATGCTATGGTGTGCATTATTGAATGCAAAGTATGTCCATAATATAGATATAGGATTAAGCCAATGAGTGCATAAACCCATTTTTTTAGAATCTTGGTCATAGTTTCACTTGATTTCAGTTTGATTAATGGAAATGTATAAATTCTCCTTCAACAATTCCACTTCAATTTTTAAATTTTGGCTTGCCTCTTTATGAGTAGAGTTACCTTCCCATTAGTCTAGGATTCTAGATTCCTGATTCAGGAGCAGGTCTAGGTAGGAGCTGGTTCATTTTATATAGAGTGGGAGTCGCAGTTCCATAGATATCCATTCATGATTTGAAACAGGGGAGGAGGGGAGTGGGAGGAGTTTTGCAGCAGATTCCCATCATCCAACCTACATTGAATTCCCGAGGGGATGTCCAACTGCAACAATTTGACACGATGGGATGGGTGGAATGGAGCATTGCGAAGGGGCATTATGGGCTCAGTCGGAACGAGGCCATGCGAACAGAGAGTTGTGTTGACAGATTAAAATTCATTCTACGGGATGGGGTCCCAGTGCTGGAGACATATCATCGAGCTCCATTTCATAGAATGAATATCCTACACCGATAAAAATATGCAAAAGCTTAGTTTTAACAATACATCATTAACAAAAGAAGAACATGAACTATATACAGATAGATATTATATTGAAAGCTAATATAACATTACTCACAGGAATAAATCTTTAAGCAATCCATAGTTCCATATTCTTCTTCATAACATACATTCGTTCATTATCCTTTTTTCTTTATCCCAAAAGTTTAATTTCCCTTGTGACTTAAACAACTGTGAGTATTTAAACAATAGTATGGATTGATCCTCATATCAACATGACAGAGGTGAATCCTTAAAAAAATAGCATGTTTTTAAACTGTGTAACCTAACGTCTACTCATAATAGAAGAGTTCTATAAAAAGGATAATTATGTCCAACAACTAATCCAAAAGTTTGTTGTGATCACAAAGAGAAGCTACAAATCGACCTTTTAAACTAACTCTTATACTAATTAAAACAAAATGAAATATGAACAACATCCAATCGTCCTCGTCATTGTCATTGATAAAATCTTCAATCTTCCCATGACCTATAAATAAACAATAAAAATAATTAAAATCAATTGAAAACCAATGAAAGACTAACTGCAGAATCTCAGATTTTGTAGCGTGTCTCTAAAAATTAACAAAACAAACAAAAACTAATTTCAAAATTAACTTTACCAAAAATTACATTTTTTAAACTAAATATGAGTGTAGAGTAGATTCCATAACCATATTAATGTTGGAGGATTCCTTGACATTAGCGTTTTGACAATTTTTAAATATTTTGTCTGTGTGTAAGGAATTGTACTCTTTGTTATTGATCAATCCTTCATTTTCTCTCCTAAGATCTATTTTATGTCTTTGTAATTGTTCAAGTCATGCCTGCATGTTAGGAACAACCTAATGGTATCATTCTTCCCATACTTGGAACCCATGACATCCTTTAGAAAATAGATTTTCCTTAGGATGGTGTTGCTTGATGTCAGAGGGATTTCCTTCTAGGGAAATACTTCTTAGGGAAGCACCAATGCCTGACATGCCCTCGATTTTATGAAGGAATGGGCGTAATTTATCCACAAAATTATAATAGGGTTGTGTCTCAGGTTTCAATTTTCCATCCAAGTTTTCATCATGAGCTTCTAGGTCATCAAAAACTATAGGTTCCTTAGGAGTTGCTTGATTCTTGGATCTATTCTGAATCATTATAGAAATTCTGTGACCTAGCCTTTTTTTTTTAAATCAACCTATTCCTTAATCTGAACCTGATCTTCTGAAAAATTCATATGTGAATCACTCTCTCATGAAACTGATGATTTTCCCTGTTCAAATGTTGGTAGAGGTTTGTGCTTTAGTCGATTAAAAATTGACTCTAGGGTTTGAGTTTGTGCTATATTTTCCTTAGCTTTACTTCAAGTGAGACGAGGAACAAGGGTAGTATTCGATCCATCGTCCAAAGGGACAGGAAGATCAACATGAAGTTGAACTTCTAACTGAATTTCCTCAAATACATCATGAGAACGGTTTGACACCTCGGCCATCTCGGACACAAGATTTGGTTCTGAAATAGGCTTGGGTAGGAAACTATCTCTAGTAATAAAATTATACCTGTCATCCCCTATCTTGGCAATATGGTTTTCTACCAAGATACAAATTAAACCATGGTGGAAGAGACTAGTTTCAGGATTTTTAATCCTTGTTTGGTAAGTCCTTCCCATATTGGTGAGGATTTTCCATAAATAATAGGGCATGTTCAAACAAGAGCCTGTAAACACCATTAGAAAACATATATGGTAGTATAAAATCAAACCAAAACGTCCTTCGCATGTCACAAAATGCTTTATAAGAAGTAGTAAACTCTGCCATTTTTTCTTGAATAGAACTAGAGGCGTACCTTTAATATTGTACTTGGTGTGTTTGGCTACTAGAAAAACTTGCCACGAAACCCCTTTTACCATGGTATTTTTAAACCACCTATCCCCTTCCAAAGGTAAGCCAATGGCCTGAGAGATGAGGGCTTCATTGACATCAAAATGTATATCCCCAACCTTGGTGTTTTGGCCATCAAATGTTTGGGCGAAGCCACTAGCTACTTCAACATTATAACCTATGAATGCATGGATGAAGTTTAACCACCTTGCCCGACATAACATTTATGTCACAATATTTTTCTTGAGAAAAACCTGAGGATTATTTAGTTCAATTCTTACCACGGGGTCCATGAGTCGCTTTGTAACTAGGTTAAAGAATAGGGTAATTTGAAAAAGAAACAAAATAACCCTATGAAGCACAGAGGATTCATTGTACACAGATAAAAGCAATATCAAATACCTCATTCACATGGCTCATGCGAAAATATTGAAACATGGCGAATGATTTGAACCCGCATGCCACCTAAAATGTCGATGAATTTAGGTATCGATCTCATACCAAAGAACAACAAAGTTGTAGGAAAAATGACCCATGTTCTCCTCAGAGATTTCCACGAGCCACTGCATCCTGATCATGAGCAAGGGTATAGTCATTTCAGGGTTTAAGGAATGATTTAGCCAGATTGATAGGCATAATCGTGGAAAGATCACGAAATGGTCCAAATACATAACGAAAACCCTTACTGAAAACCATATCGAATACCTTAGATGTATGTTTAATATGATCCCTCCATAAATTAATTCAAAAAATCATATCATAAGTTTTTATTTCGACCAACGTTCTCATAAAATGTTAAAAAGGATCATCTAATATAGTTCCGATATGATTCCTAGTAAAATGAGCTTAGAATTAAAGGATACAGAAACTTAATAAAGTTTTTTTTCTAAATCAAACTTTCAATTAATCACTCCCAAAAAGAGTAATGGTATCCTCTTTTAAATGAGACTAGGAAATGCAAGAAGTAATCATTGATCATAACAAGACATGTATAATGACATTGTTCAAATCATTTAACAAGCGATATCAATGAGAAAAAATACTTAATTTCATGCTTCACGGTCATGAAATTAAGGATAAACATGTAATCACGATATAAAAAATAACCCACTCAAACCCAAAAAATGACAGAAAAGAAGCATACTAAAAACTGTAAAAGCAAATGATTATATAAAACCAACCAAAATCACCAAAGAAACATTTTTTTACAAAGAATCTATCAATCTGATGAAGATAACATACTGGACAACCAACAATTATAAAGGTAAATCTATATTTCAAACAAAAATAACAGGGTGTTAGTTGGGGGAGCCAACAAATGGAGACTAACTAGGCGAAGTAGTGATCTCTACATTTATTCAACACATCTCACCATGAGGAATAAACATAAGAGGTACCAAATTGTTTGATTTTCAGATTTCCTTAAGAAAATATATTTCTTGGTATATATAGTATTGATATCAGTTCTGTAGACATATAGAGATTAATGTTACCATAATTCATGTATTGGAGGGAAGTACTTTCTGGGAATTGAAAACTGAAAAAAAATTCCATCAATGGATCATAATTATTTTAAGAATGGACCTCAATACCACAAGAAGGGTTGTTGCTGCCAGTAGACATTCATGGCCTCAAAAGGGTTGTATTTTAACCTATCTGAACTATTTAATCCCACCTAATAGTTAAAGCACACATGATGGATCATACCTGGAGTTATTAAGTTTTAATTCTTCACGAATTATAGGAAACAAATTGAAAGCCACTGCTCTGGCTTGGTGACCAAATAGAAGCATCATCCATTGTGGTTCATGGAGGTGCAAAAGTTGGCTCGTGATGAGACCTCTTGTACTTCAGTATGTGTGTGTTGAAAGATACTACCCTAGCTTGGTAACCATAAATGGTAATTCACTTCCGTAAAATTCCAATGGTCATGATGGACCATGTTAGCACTTTGTAAATCTGTCTAGCTGAAAGACAGATGACGTAGGTAACTGTTTCAACCAACTTTAGGTTGGATTCTGAAATTTGCAACCAGAGAGGGATCTCTTGGGCATATAGCTACTTAAAATACTTGAAATATTTGACAATGCGTGTACAGAGGTCAGATTCTACCATAATGTAAAATTTAAAGGTGGTAGGAAAAAACATAAAAGCAGGGTCATTGGGCAATTGGGTTCGTTCCTGAAAACATATGAACAGTTATAAGCTATGTATTTCCATAGGGAATAGAGGAAAAATAGGTATGATGTTCATCCAAATAAGTAATAAGAGATGGCAGAGGAAAAGAGAGAAAAAACTACTATCAGCAAAGGTGTCCAATAAAGGGAGAATCTCTTGGTATAGTGTTAGAAGAGGAAACATGAGGGTTGGCTACTACAAGCAGAGCACCAATCATGACTGAAGTCTGAACCAACAACCAAAAAACACATAACAAGTATAACCGATGTGAGAAGGAGCACCAATAAGATGAATTCCTTATATTACTTAAGGATTATTACTAGCAACAAAACACATTCATGAATATGAAATACAAGAAAACATACTGAACATCAAAACTGTGACGAATCTCGACTATCTAAGAAAGCCTTATCTTCTTATATTAAAATTCAGAAGAAATTACAAAGTTCTCCTACTACGAGGGCAGGACCCTCTCCAGTAAGTCCAACCATTCATTATCTTTGTAATAATATATATAGATAAATTACATATGAGGCCCAAAACAAATTATCTTCCCCAAGATTCCAAAAATAGCTATTAGTTACAAAGGGAGTAACGTACTAAAACCGAGATCCTACTTCTTAGGGAACGTTATAAACAAAAAAAATAGACAGATTTTGGATTTTTACCTTGAATGCCACTTGTCTGCATCATCACAAAATTCCCTAAAATATACTAAATTAAGCCTGTAATTTATTTTAGGTTTGCAATCTCTTCCTTTAAGGTGTCAATCCAAACAGGCTAGCTTTCTCCAGTACCTTCGACCATCCCAACTTTAGTCTCTTTCTTTCATCGCTTGCTTCTTTTACTTTGTCCATCTTGCATGTAGGATCTATCCGCATATCCATTAATGATTAAATCCTTCATTATAGGATTCAATCTGATCTCTTCACCTCCTCCTGGTTCATCTGCAAACTTTGTGTGAAATTTTGTTGCCAGTATTCATACAACAAGTTTTTCTTTCTTCTTCATTGATATTTTTTTTCAGATTATTTGAATATCCTGGTTTTTTGAAGGCCACTAGATTTTTCTCCTCCATTTCCTCTGGTTTTCCTGGAAATAGGAGCCTATTCCTCTCAACTGTGCAGGAGTTAGATGAATCGTTCATTTTTTTATCATCCCGCTTTGGAAATATAACGTCAACTTCCCGAAACAGAGTAATGTCACCCATGTTTTGAATGACAGTCGCCATTGAGTGCTAATCATGGGCTACTGATGAACTTCCTTGTAGGGATAATGACCTAGCATGTTTGACCATTGATTTCAAATGATGAGCCTTCGAATCATTTTTTTGGCAGTGCTTGCTTCGCATCTCACAGACAAATGACGTCTAAACAAGTGTCTTGATATGATTTGACTGGCTGTTGACTTTCCTTTCCACATGCGACCCTTGTATTTGATGCATTTAATGATATTTTGACACATGACATCGGGATGGGATTGAGTGGTTTCAATCTCACCCACTTTTCCCCCCGATATGATTCTAGAGGCACCACGTGGCCTCGAGATGAAATTGTGGTATTTGTATCGACCCACTTTCAAAATATTAGCCTTCGCATTAGTTCTCGGCCCGATATGATCCCTGGTCGTTGATCTATGGCGCACACGATCTATGACCTGTCGGGTCCCGTCAACTTCACCTTTCCACTATACTTAGCCCCGTCCTCCAATTTATTGCACTTCTACACCGATTTAGCTTCTTTCTAAGTCTTGAGACTTGGACTCCATATGAAAATTGTTATAGTGATAACATGGGCTCCAACTGGGAATGCTATCCTCCCTGCGTGGTAGCAAAGAATGGTAGACCTTGTGCCTTATCCTTTGGAGTTTCTCTCACAACAGGTCTGTGCTATACCTTGACCTGTCACCAATATTCGTTGAAAATCGAAGTTTGCACACCTCTCTCACTTGGAGGCTTAACACTGGACATATTGCGAGTCATATGACTGAACACTTTATTCAGAGACCTAAAATTGAACATGCTCGATCTACAAGCTTATTTTCATATACCTACCCTAACTGCAAAAATGAATTGTCAATCAAGTGAAATCAAAATTCCAATGCAGCCATGCCAACATTTTATCCACTTCTTGATTACTTTTCAAATGCTTGCTCCAAAGCCTGTTCACCAATAACTCATTTTAGAAGTTATATATGAATTCAAATCTTAGAATTTCAAAATTATTGTGACTGTTTATTATTTATAGAAAAACTGCAAATGGATCTTCCAACACATGCATAAAACAACAATCATGTTTCATTTCTTCCACTGCATTCTTGTTTTCAGGTGATTTTCCCTGTTGATTTCCACTAAGAGGCCAAAAAATCTGTTGAGACTGCTGGAAATAACAATCTTCTGAATCAGGAGACAGTGCTGGATGAAATGAAAATCTTGGTAGAAAGTGATCCATATCTAATACTGATGTTGATTTTTCATCATCTTCATCTCTAAGCTTACAACACATCATAAGTTGTAAATCATGAGTGTTAAAATCCTCCATATAACATGCCACAGGGTCATGAAACATATGAGAAAATATTTATTTTCAATGAACTGCAACAGGAGGACAGACCATATTCACAAATGTTGGTTTTATTTTCTCCTTTTCTTCAATCCTGAGAACATTTTCAGAACCATAACCTTTAAAGGGATTAAATAAAACAACTGCTTCTTTATGATATTTCTGTATTTCTAGTTGAAAAGTAGCATACACTGTTTTGTTGCTTTCCTAAAACTCTATGTAATTTGTTTGTTCACTACTTGAAGTCTCCATAGATGCAGTTTTAGAACCCTCAGCCATGTCTAGGCCACTTAGAATTTGAACAACCACATCATTCATAGGGGAAGAAAGACAACTTTGAAACACTTTGTTTTGCTGGAAGTCTAGTTGGATATCTTCATCAATTTCGGAAGAAGGCAAATGACTTTGAACAATGCTTTTACCAGTTTCCTTTATTGGATCGTGATTGGCTCTCAACAATTCAAAGGAAGAGAAGCATAATGGAAGGTAACTTTCACTTTCAAGTCTATTGCTTTCTTCAAATTCAACATCATGCCTAGAGGGTTTCTGATCTGAAACAGTGTGATTTTGCTTGATTAGTTTGAAAGAAGCAAAACATAATGGCAAGGTTCTTACTCTCTATTTGAAGATTTCGTCATTTCCTTCATTTCTGTCATATGCATATTTTTCGATTTGTTTAGATTGTTGAACATACTTATTTTTAGACTCCTCTTTGACCGATGGATGCAATCCCTTGTAAATTTGTTTCAGTGAATCAGTGTGATTTGGCATCAACACACATTCATTTGTTTCAATGATGACCTTAGGATTTTCTTTCAATAGTTTGAATGAATAAAAGCATAAAGGGAAAGAATTTCCTTCAGTTGTTTCAATACCTTCTTCTTTTGTAACTGTGACATGTAGGCTGATGGATCTCACTATATTGCTGAAAAGGAATATTTTCATGGAGGGAACATGCAGTTGGTTGTTCTAAGAAGTCAACATCATAATCATCATCATATTCATCATATATAGGCACATCAAAAACATCTGTAATATTATCTAACAAGAAAAATCTTGGGACATCAACTTGTTCCTCAACAAGCTAATTTGCAAACTCCTCTTCTTCACTGTCTACAAATGAATATATGAAACAATCAGCTCCATGCTTATCCTGGGGTGGATTAGAAACCACATAAGCACCCTCTCTTTCAATAAGTGGAATATAATCCTTTGTAAAATCAATAGCATTCAAAACTTCAAAAGGACCTATGATACCATCACTTTTATGCTCAAGATTCCAATCAGATGTTCTCTGTTCATATTCATTTTCATGTCCTGGAGCACCCAACCCCTCATTTCGAATCTGTTCACATGCTAGGATATTGTGTTGAATCTCCTGAGCATCATTAAACATTTGTTGTAAAGTCATAGGTTTTCTTTCCATCACGAGGAAAGACAAATCTGGGTGAAGAGTAGTGGCATACTGGAGCATGGCAACAACTTTAGTGGGTTAAATTTATTTGGGAAGATCATAATAAATACTGGAAAACCTTCTACTGAATGTGGGAATAGTCATCATTTATTTTCCTTTTCAAGGCATAGAATCATGTAAGTTGTAGATCCAAAGATTTCTTCTTTCCCCAAAACTTCGAAAAAACACTACTTAGTTCTTCCCATGAGCTAATTGTCTCTGGCTGCAAATGTTTAAACCATTCTTTGGTATCTCCTTTCAAGGATTGAGAGAAGGCCCTCATACAAGCATCGTTATGGTTAATTTCAAACAAATCTATAAGATGTTCAAACTCTTGGATGTGTTTTTCAGCTGTGATGGCATCAGGTTACCTATAGTGATTTGGAGGAAAATCATGAAGGATGTGAGGTAATTTTAAGGGTATGTATCTATGTTGAATCTTGAAGGGTATTGGATCAAGTATAGGAGGTGAAATATCAGCCTTGGTTTCATGAGGCTCATCAACTTGGTCATGGTTATCACATGGCTCAAATGGAAGATTTTGATCAAAATTAGTGATAAACTAAGGAGATATATGTATAACTTTAAGAGGAGGATATACAATTTCAGGATTATCATGATCATGATTTGAATGCAGTAGGTAAAGAAAAATTTGTTTAGCATGTTCAGGAAAGGACAAAAGGTAATTAATAATAAGAAATATTATGTCTTGGAAAAAACTCAACTTCAGGTACTTGTTCTCTCCCATGATATCCTTTAATACCTTTGTCATGGGGTCTCATATTCTAGTGGAGTCTTTGAATCACATTTTAATCTTGAGTGGAGTCACCAATAAAATCTTCAGGCTACTGAGTCTTTGGACAGTGGAGTCGTCGTAAAAATTTTGAATTCTAGATTCTTGAAAATGGAGTCACCAGGTGAATGATATACAACCTTTCTGTGTCTGAATACTCTACACCATTAGTACTCAGATCTGAACTTTGTCATTTCTCCTAGGGAATATTTCTCCTTCGGTCCCCCATAACAACACTAGAATATTAGCACTCTATAAATCTATCTAGCTGAAATACAGATGACAGAGGTAATTGTTTCAACCAACTTTCGGTTGGATTCTGACCTTTCCAACCAGAGAGGGATCTCCCCGACATATAGCTACTTAAAATACTCAAAATATTTGGCAATGCACGTACAAAGGTCATATTCTACCATAATGTAAAATTTAAAGGTGGTAGGACAAAACAGAAGAGCAGGTTCATTGGGCAATGGGGTCCGTTCCTGAAAATGCATGAAGAGTAATAAGCTATGTATTTCCAGAGGGAATAGAGGCAAAAAATAGGTATGATGTTCATACAAACAAGTAATAAGAGATGGTATAGGAAAAGAGAGGAAAAAATACTATCAACAAAAGGTATCCAATAGAGGGTGAATCTCTTGGTATAGCATTAGAAGAGGAAACATGAGGGTTGGCTAATGCAAGTAGAGCACCAATCACTAGTGAAGTCTGAACCAACAACCAAAAAACACATAACAAGTATAACCGATGTGAGAAGGAGCACAAACAAGATGAATTCCTTCTATTACTTAAGGATTACTACTAGCAACAAAATGCATTCATGAATATGAAATACAAGAAAAAATACTGAACATCAACATGGTGATGAATCTCGACTATCTAAGAAAACCTTATCTGCTTATATTAAAATTCAGAAGAAATTAGAAATTTCTCCTGCTACGAGGGCATGCCCCTCTCCAGTAAGTCCAACCATTCATCTATCTTTGTAATAGTGTATATAGATAAATTACATATGAGGCCCAAAATGGATTATCTTCCCCAAGATTCCAAAAATATCTATCAGTTACAAAGGGAGTAACGTACTAAAATGGAGCTTCTACTTCCTAGGGAACATTGTAATTTATTTCAGGTTTGCAATCTCTTCCTTTAAGGTGTCAAGCCAAAGAGGCTGGCTTTCTCTAGTACCTTCGACCATCCCAGATTTAGTCTCCTTCCATCACTTACTTATTTTACTTTCTCCAGCTTGCATGTAGGATCCATCTGCATATCCATTAATGATTAAATCCTTCATGATGGGATTCAATCTGATCTCTTCACCCACTCTTGGTTCATCTGCAGACTTTGTGTGAAATTTTGTTGCCAGTATTCGTACAACAAGTTTTTCTTTATTCTTCATTGATAATTTTGTCAGATTATTTGAATAGCCCAGTTTGCTGAAGGCCGCTGGATTTTTATCCTCCATTTCCTCTGGTTCGCCTAGAAATAGGAGCCTATTCCTCTCAACTGTGCAGTATTTGGACGGATCGTTCAATTTGCGATTATCCCACTCTGGAAATATAACATCAACTTCCAGAAACAAAGTAATGTCACCCATTGTTTGAATGAAAGTCGTCATTGAGTGCTAATCATGGGGTACTGACAAAATTCCATAACGACTTATCGCGTTCGGTCATTGATTTTAAATGATGAGCCTTTAAATCAGTTTTTTGGTAGTGTTTGCTTGGCATCTCACGGACGAATGGCATCTAAACAAGTGTCTCGAGATGATTTGACTGGATATCGACTTTCCTCTTCACATGCGAACCTTGGATTTTATGCATTTAATGATATTTTGACACGTGACATTAAGATGGGATTGAGTGGTTTCAAGCTCACCCTCTTTTCCCCTTGATATGTATCCGGAGGCGCCACGTGGCCTTGAGATGAAACCATGGTATTCGCATCGACCTGCTTTCAAGAGATTAACCTTCATGCTAGTTCTCGACCTGATATGCTCCCTGACCATTGATCTATGGAACCCACGATCTATGACTCGTCAGGTCCCATAAAATTCACATTTCCGCTATACTTAGCCTCATCCACTAGATGTGGCCCCATCCTCTAGTTTATCGCACTTCAACACCGACTTAGCTTCTTTCTAAGTCTCAAGACTTGGATTCCATATAAAAATTGTTACAGTGATAACAAACTGACTCATGATGAGACCTCCCATCTCTCAATTAGAACCTTATATTTATTTATTTCAAGAACATAGGAGATCTAATCATGGAATTTGATTCATCCTTTGTATAAGAGGCTGTCTTAGAAGATGGGGAAGCAAATTCGAAAGAGTTCCTTATGAACTAGGATGGCCTAAAAGGTCTTGAGATTTTCATGATTGATAAAGACTAATTCAACTTTCAGAATCAATTCCTTAGAAAGATGGTAAAGAAAAAAAGAATGGCAACAATCATGTTAAGATCTTTCCATCA
>ML794226.1:192462-213254 GCA_009831015.1 Picea engelmannii | reverse complement strand
CATTTGTTGAATTTTTTGTATAGTTTATGTTTCGTTAGTGTTTGCAGAACTATTGTTAAGTTTTCATCATGTTCCTCCTCCGTTTTAGAATAGACTAGAATATCGTCGATAAATACTACTACAAACTTGTCTAAGTACTAGCTAAAAATGTTGTTCATCAAGCACATAAACGTGGCTGGTGCATTAGTGAGTCTGAAACGTATGAATACAAACTCATAGTGTCTGTATCTTGTTTGAAAAGTTGTTTTGTTTATGTCCTGGTCTTTTATCCTAATTTGATGATAACCGAATCGTAAATCCAATTTTGAGAAGATCTCCCCCCCCAACTTAATCGAACAGATCATTTATCATGGGTAAGGGGTATTTGTTTTGAATGGTTACTTTGTTCAGTTGTCTATAATCGATACATAGTCTTAGAGTACCATCTTTCCTTTTCATAAAGAGGACTGGTGCTCCCCATGGCGAGACACTTAGTCTGATATACCCTTTGTCCAACAATTCCTGTAATTGTATTTTTAGTTCTATCAGTTCTGGTAGACTCATTCGGTAGGGTTCTTTTGAAATAGGGGATGATCCGAGTAGTAAGTCTATGGAGAAATCTGTTTCTCTCCTAGGAGGTAATTCTGGTATCTCATCAACAAACATGTCTCTGAATTCACGTAGGACAACAAATTCTTCTAACTTTGGCTTATCTTATTTTTCTAATAGATTCGTCACTTGGATGGCATAAACTTGACTTCCCTTTCTAATACATTTCTTGAGTTGCATCGCTGAAACTTGTTTGAGTGATACAGGTTTTGGTATGCGTTGGGTTGTTCTAACAGTGCCAAAATTATCTTTATAGCTAAGTATCTTTGTATAACAATCCAGTACTGCTTTGCGATGTTCCAACCAATCCATCCTAATAATCATATCATAAGACCCTAGTGGTAGGATGTTCATATTGGTCCTTATCCTTTGACCATCTAAGATGAAATCAATGTCAGAAATAAAGTTAACTATCTTTCTTTTAGCACATGTTGCTAGTTGTACAAGGCAATATTTTTCGTGCTTTTGTTTCTTAAGTTTATTCAACTCTACTACATCGGGAGTAATATAACTTAATGTAGTTGGAGGGTCAATTAAAATAGAAATTCAAGTGTCATGGATTTTAACTTCGATTTCTACAACTGAGGACTGGTGGTCATCTTGTTGACCATCTATGGTTGCCTTTATCTGATGCAGACTTTTTCCCATGTCACCCACTGTCAAGGCTTCGTGCAAATTGTGGACAACAGTGTTTGCTACAATTAAACGTGGACAGTTCCTCCTTAGATGAGTTTCTCAACACTAAAAAATTTTTAATGGCTCACGGGAGTTGTCTCCAAACTTCTTCATTCTCAGGTTTACTGGTTTACTGCTACCTTGCATGTTCAGATGATTGGAGGGAAAATTATTTCTTGGGAAACTTTTTGCTGCATTTCGACAAGGAGTTGGCTGGTATCCCTTCTTCCGCTGGTGCATTCCATATTGCTTCTTATCCTTCCAGGTCTTGGGAAACTCTACCTGTTGTTTATACTAGTCATAGCACATTTGTGCCTTCCTAAATTCCTCACTCAAGGATTTGGGGCTCTCAAACTCAATTCCGTCCTTGTAAGTATGGGGTAAGTAGCATAAGAATCATTGGCTTTTTACCTTGTCCTCCTGAATGTATGGTACAAAGCTTAATAGTTCTAGAATCTTACTTATAAGGTCCTCCATTGTCATTTGTCTTAGTCGTAATTCATAAAATTCTTTCATCTTCCTTTCATAATAACTTTTAGAAAGGTATTATTTATTGAAATACTTCTTGAAGTCATACCATTCCAACTGTTTCTCTTTTAGGCCCTTGGCCAATTTCAGGTCCTGCCACTAGATGTTGGCCTTCCCCTTCAGTTTGTAGATGGTCATTCTGACCTTCATATTGCTAGAATAGTTGTAGATTTGGAAGTATTTTTTGATGTCCAACAACCATGCCTCAGCTTCTTCTCCTGTTGTGGAATCTCCATCAAAAGTAGCTAGTTTAATATTTTTAAATTCTCCCTCAAGGTGTTCTGTTTGTTTTCTTTTTCTCTCTAGTATAGTTTTGTCTTCAGCTGAAGGTGTCCCTTCAGACGAACTGTCTCCTTTTTCTATTTTCACACCAGAATTATTAGAGGCCCTTTTGATGACCTCCTCCTCATGATTAACATCTTTTTGGATTTTTTGTGTTATCGTACTATGCAATAGGACTTCATTTATCTCTTGCTATTCCTGTTATGCCTTCTTCAATTTTTCATTGTTGGCCTTGAAAACCTGTAGTTCAACAATAAGGTTCCTTATTGTTTCCAACACCTCTGTGGGTGAAATTCCATCATTGTTTTGTCTTGGATCTCCACGAGGTCCTTGCTACGGATTCCCTTCATTCTTGATTTATGCACCTTCTTGAGATGCCATTTTTCAACACAAAACAGAAAAGATTTATGTTTGTAATCCGCAATGTTTATTAGTTTTTTCATAAATCAGAATATATACTAAGAAATTAATGTGGCCCTGTTCAGGCCCAGTGTTGTAACTTTTTCTCTAATACCATATGTAATGTACCCCAAAAACTGTCACAAAAAAAATAAAATTTGTTTGTACAATTATCCTTGCATAGTTTCAAGATTTAAGAAATTAAGCCTTCTGTTATAAAGCTTGAGTCTCAAAGTTTGTTAGATACCTTACTGTCATTTATTGTCTTTACTATGCAACTTAAAACTTCCTACTCGACAATACAATAAGTGTACACTCCTCCCTTCAATGTTATTTAAATTCTTGTAAAAATTACCAATATTTTATTATTTGATGATGTCTATAACACCAGCATAGATTTAACTATACGAGCGACCTGTAAATAGGTCTGTTACTTCCATACCTCTAATGGGAAGGAAGATTCTCCAATCAACACACAACAACTCCCGAAATCGTGAAAAGTGACCAGCATGTCGAGATTTATGGGTTCAAGATTTCGCGAGTACAACAACCAACATCAACGCACAACAATTCCTGAAATCATGAAAACCGACCAACATTTCAGGATTTTGGAGTTCTGGATTTCGAGAATATAACAACTAACATAAACACACAAGAACTCCCGAAATCGCGAAAAGTGACCAGCACTTCGGGATTTCGCGAGTACAGAAGCCAAACATCAACAGATACAAACCTCTGAAATGTGAAACAATTGGAAGGTTGGGCTAGCTCTTCGGGGTTTTGGGGTTCGAAACTTCTTGAGTTCAAGTGCTGAAACAACAACATATGCAAACTTCTAAAATGCGAAAAAGGAAAAGTGAGACCCGCATTTCGGGGTTTCGGGGTTTGGGACTTCGTGAGTTCCAGTGCCCAAACCTCAACATAAACAAACTTTCGAAATGTGAAAAGGAAATTTGGGGCCCGCATTTTTGGGTTTCAAGGTTTGGGACTTCGTGAGTTCCAGTGTCCAACATCGACATAAACAATTCCTGAAATTGCGAAAAGGAACGTGGAACTAACATTTCAGGATTTTTGGGTTCGCGGTTTCAGGGTTTCAAATAGCAAACAACAACACACAACAACTTCCAAAAATTCCCAAAGTGGAAGGATATGGGACCAACAAATCAGGATTTCGAGATTCAGAGTTTCGAGGTTTGGAAAAGAAAGGGAACTTCGCATAAATGTAACTAGCAAGTCTTGAATGCCGAAATTCACATTATTTTCATAATTCTAAGATTTTGACTTGTACTGGTATTCTTACTTTCGTTCTGTGAAACAATATGTGTAGAAGGATTCAATATCCTCTTGCCCAACATAATTATGAAAATCTAAACTTATGAGTTTATACACATATAATCTACAAAAGGGTACGATAGGACAACAATTTTTCTGTAAAAAGTAATTTCTATTATAATCACTTAGAGTCTCTGTTAATAAGTGTATTAGACACCAACAATACTAGATCTATGCATCATAAATGAAATTTCACTTCCATAAGAGCTTGGTCATTAAATACCGGTGTTCCATGGGTCTTTGACTATAGAAAGGATTTGCCCCACTGACGTTAATCTCCCCCTTTTCCTATTTACGTATATAACAAAATCATAGGTGCTCCCGCCTAGCATTTCACTTACAGGAGGGACAATTCCAAGGTTGGGATGTCTAATTTCGAACTTGGTGACAACAGACGGATTATATCCACAAAAATATTTTATCTTCCACAACAAATATATATATTTCAACAGTCAGATGTGAACATTCCAACAGACATATTATGAATATATATATAAATACAGATTTCATTCACATATATTCCTCAGAATGAATAGAAAATGGGGATCGTTACATTTTGGTTTTAATCAAGTACAATGAACCATAAAAATCATTCAAACAAAGAATGGAAATTATTTCAGATCTGATTTAATATGACATCGTTAAAAACATTTGAACAAAAAATGGACATCGCTACAATTTTGATCTAATTAAATATAATGCATCAGATATCAAATCACTCAAACAGAGAATGGAAACTATTCCAGTTCGAATTTAATAGATACATGACATCGGATAAAACATAGCCATTCATAATAGAGAGGGGTAGATAAACATATCTGAATCAAATCCACGGGACAACAAACGGAACAACCACGTTCCTCCCAAGCATAGAACAAGGTAGCCAAAATCACTTGCCCGATTCACACCCTAGCCTGAACATGAAACCATGAGGGAAAACTTGGAAGCTCCTCCTCAACAATGTCCTTCAATTCCAATATCTATCCTCTTGCCTCACACTTACTCAACAATGCTCATAACAGCAAGAGAGCTCAAAAATCTTTTCCCCAGCATACTTGGTAGCATACTGCCTCCTTGCATATGTTATTTATCAATTTTTTCCCGGGTCTTTTTCCCTTCTTTGGTGATTTTCGCAGCTCTATTAATCCCTAATTTTCAGGGGCTGCTAGTGGCCAAATATCTGATTTTCCACTTCTCACAATCAACCTAGAGGTAGTTCCAACATGTTCTCCACTCATGGATTCATGGTCAGCTGATTTTAACATGGTTGTTCCATTTGTCCTCCTGCAATAAATATTCTATTATGATACAAGTGTCATAGTCAAATATTTAGTTGAGTCCAAACAGATCTCTTCCCAATAGTCACAATAATTGAATACAATTATTAAATTCAAAATTCGGAATTTCCATAAATGGAAAAAACTTTTCATATTCAAATTTTCCAAAAACGAAAATAAATTTCTAGCACATAAAAAAATATTTTATTTTTGGGGGATGTCACATCCTTTCCCCCTTCAGTAAAACACTGTCCTCAGTGTTCATTCCTTTCCTGGAACAGGATTGGATGAGATTTCCGCAAATCCCCTTCCAATTCCCAAGTGGCCTCCTCAGGACTAAAGTGCTTCCATTGCACCTTTACCTGAGCGACGACTCTGTGCTGAAGTGTTATTTCTCTCCGGTCTAGAATGTGCAAGGGTTCCTCCTAGAACTCGCCTTTGTGTTCCATTTGCACCAAGTTCTAATCAATCATATGAGTAGGGTCATGAATATACTTTTTCAATGAAGAAACATGAAATACATTATGAATTCTTAGATTAGATGGAAGTGCAAGTTGATATGCCATGCGTCCAATTCGAGATAGTATCTCGAATGGCCCATAAAACCTGGGTGCTAGCTTGGCACATTTCCCTAACTTCAGCGATCTTTTTCAGGCTTTGACCTTCAGGTAAACATGGTCTCCCACTTGAAATTCCACGTGTCTTCTTTTCTTATCCCCATAGCTCTTCTATCTGTCTTGTGCTTCATTCAAGTTCTCTTGTACCTTCCTTACCATGTTCTCCATTTCTTGGAGCATCTTTGTTCCAACCATGAGTCTGTCAGCTGGGTTATCCCAGCTAATTGGAGTTGTACACTTTCTGTCGTACAGTATTTCGAAAGGGCTCAACTTAGCCGAAGTTTGGTACCCATTGTTATATGCAAATTCTACAAAGTGTAGGTAGTATTCCCACTTTTTCGGCTTTGTTCTTACATACATGCCAAGCATATCCTCTATGATTTGATTTTTCCTTTCGGTCTGTCCATCCATTTGTGGATGATAACTCGTACTAAAATTCAAATTAGTATTTAGTCCTGCAAACAATTCCTTCCAAAAAGTGGATGTGAATTTTATGTCTCTATCTGAAATCACCATTTTAGGAATACCATGCAGTCTAGAAATTTCTTTCATGAATATTTTAGCAATATTAATAGCTTTAAAAGTAGATTTTACAGGAATAAAGTGTGCATACTTACTAAGTTTATCGATTACAACCATCATTGAATCATTCTGTTTTTTATTTTTTGGCAAACCTGTTATAAATTCCAGTGATATGGTCTCCCATTTCCATTATGGTACTGGTAGTGGCTGTAATAGGTCGGCTGGATGCTGGTGTTCAACCTTAACCTGCTGACAATCTTGGCACCTAGCCAAGTATTCTTCTATTTCGCCCTTCATGTTAGGCCATTAAAATAGTTTTTTGAGTGTTGTTATTGTCTTCTGGTAACCTGGATGGCCAGAATACAGTTTCTTATGCACTTCATCTAAAACAGTTAATTTTAACTCTACTGCATCCGGTATGTACAGTGTGCTTTTAAATCTTAAAAGTCCTTTCTTGTCGATACTTATATCTAGTTTATCTGGGTTTGCGATACTTTTTTGAAATTCTACCATCATATTAGTGTAATTTCCATCGTTAACACGTGTCGTTCTTATTCTTTGTTCTAGATCACTTTCTACCTTGCTGATATTTATCTTAAATAACCTATGGATTTTGTGGCTTAAAGCATCTGCTACTTTATTTTCCTTACCCTTGATATGTCTGACCTCGAAGTTGAATTCTCTTAGGAAGGCTAGCCACCTTGCTTGTCTTGCATTAAGGTCTCGTTGGTTAAACATATATTTCACCCTACTATTATCCGTCAATAGTAAGAATTTTCTACCCATTATATAGTGTCGCCACATTTTTAAGGCATGTATTACTGTTGCGAATTCTAAGTCACGAGTGACATAATTTTGCTCGTGTTCCTTTAATTTACGAGACTCGTAACAAATCATGTGCCCTTCCCGAGTTACAACACCACCTAGTTCCTCTTTACTTGCATCAACGCATACTGTGAAGTCTTTATATGGGTCTGCTACCTTCAATATGTGTGACGATGTCAATAATTCTTTTAGCTTGTTAAAACTATCTTGACACTTTTGCGACGAGTTAAACTTGGTCCCTTTCTTTTGTAATGACATGATAGGGTAGGATATCTTAGAAAACCCTTCTATAAATCTATGATAATATCCGGTGATTCCCATGAATGACCGGATATCTGTCACATCCTTAAGCACTGGCCATTCCATAATGGATTTTATCTTTTCTAGGTCTACGAAAATACCTTCCGAGGAAATGACATGTCCTAAATATTGTATTTTTTTTTTTATAAAAATAACATTTGTTGAATTTTGCGTATAGTTTGTGTTTCCTTAGTGTTTGCAGAACTATTCCTAAGTGTTCATGATGTTCCTCCTCTGTTTTAGAATAGACTAGAATATCATCGATAAATACTACTACAAACTTGTCTAAGTATTGGCTGAAAATGTTGTTCATCAAGCACATAAACGTGGTTGGTGCATTAGTGAGTCCAAAAGGTATGACTACAAACTTGTAGTGTCTGTATCTTGTTCGAAAAGATGTTTTGTTTATGTCCTGGTCCTTTATCCTAACTTGATGATAACCAGATCGTAAATCCAATTTTGAGAATATCTTGCCCCCCCAAACTTGATCGAACAGATCATTTATCCTAGGTAAGGGTTATTTGTTCTTAATGGTTACTTTGTTCAGTTGTCTATAATCGATACATAGTCTTAGAGTACCATCTTTCCTTTTCACAAAGAGGACTAGTGCTCCCCATGGCAAGACACTTGGTCTAATATACCCTTTGTCCAACAATTCCTATAATTTTTTTTTTAATTCTGTCAGTTCTGGTATACTCATTCGATAGGGTGCTTTTGAGATAGGGGCTGATCCAAGTAGAAAGTCTATGGGGAAATCTATTTCTCTCCTAGGAGGCAATTCTGGTATCTCATCAACAAACATGTCTCTAAATTCACATAAGACAAAAAAGTCTTCTAACTTGGGCTTATATTATTTTTCTAATAGATTCGTCACTTGGATGGTGTAAACTTGACATCCCTTTCTAATACATATCTTGAGTTGCATCGCTGAAACTTGTCTGAGTGATATAGGTTTTGGTATGACTTGGGTTGTTCTAACAGTGCCAAAATTATCTCTATAGCTAAGTATATTTGTATAACAATCCAATACTGCTTTGTGTTGTTCCAACCAATCCATCCCAATAATCATATCATAAGACCCTAGTGGTAGGACGTTCAAATTGGTCCTTATCTTTTGACCATCTAAGATGAACTCAGGGTCAGAAATAAAGTTAACTATCTTTCTTTTAGCACCTGTTTCTAGTTGTACAAGCCGAGATTTTTCATGCTTTTGTTTCTTAAGTTTATTCGACTCTACTACATCGGGAGTAATATAACTTGATGTAGCTCAAGGGTCAATTCAAATAGAAATTCGAGTTTCATAGATTTTACCTTTGATTTCTACCACCGAGGATTGGTGGTCATCTTGTTGACCATTTATGGTTACATTTATCCGATGCAGACTTTTTCCCATGTCACCCATTGTCAAGGCTTCCTGCAAATTGTGGACAACAATGTTGTTTGCTGCAATTAAACGTGGACACTTCCTCCTTAGATGAGGTTCTCCACACTCCCAACACTTTAATGGCTCGCGAGAGTTGTTCCCAAACTTCTTCATTCCCAGGTTTACCGGTTTACCGCTGCCTTACGTGTTCGGATGATTGGAGTGAAAATCCTTTCTTGGGAAACTTTTTGCTGCATTCCGATAAGGAGTTGGATAATATCCCTTCTTCTGTTGATGCATTCCATATTGCTTCTTATCCTTCCAGGTCTTGGGAAACTCTACCTGCTATTTATACTGGTCATAGCACATTCGTGCCTTCCTGAATGCCTCACTCAAGGATTTGGGGCTGTCAAACTCAATTCTGTCCCAGTAAGTCTGTGGTAAATAGCTTAAGAATCGCTAGATTTTTACCTTGTCCTCCCAAATGTATGGTACAACCTTAATAGTTCCATAAACTTATTTATAAGGTCCTCCATTGTCATTTTTCTAAGTCATAATTCATAAAATTCTTTCATCTTCCTTTCATAATAGCTTTCAGAAAGTTATTCTTTCCTGAAACACTTCTTGAAGTCATACTATTCCAACTGTTTCTCTTTTAGACCCTTCACCAATTTCAGGTCCTGCCACCAAATGTTAGCCTTCCCCTTCGGATTGTAGATGGTCATTTTGACCTTAATGTTGTTGGAATAGTTGTAGATTTGGAAGTATTTTTTTATGTCCAACAACCATGCCTCGGATTCTTCTCCTCTCCTGGATTCTCCATCAAAAGTAGTTGGTTTAATCTTTTAAAATTCTCCTTCAAGATGGTCTGTTTGTTTTCTTTTTCTGTCTGGCATGGTTTTGTCTTTAGATGAAGGTGTCCCTTCAGATGAACTGTCTCCTTTTTATGTTTTCAAACCAGAATTCTTGGAGGCCCTTTTGCTAACCTCCTCCTCATGATTAACATCTTTTGGGATTTTCTTGGTTACTATACTACACAACATGACTTCATTTATCTCTTGTTCTTCCTGCTGTGCCTTCTTTAATTTTTCATTGTCGGCCTTGAAAACCTGTAGTTCAACAATAAGGTTCCTCATTGTTTCGAACACCTCCGTGGGTGAACTTCCATCATTGTTCTCTCTTGGATCTCTAGGAGGTCCTTGCTACAGATTCCCTTCCATCCTGATTTCTGCAACTTCTTCAGCTGACATTATTCAGCACAAAACAAAAAAGCTTTATGTTTGTAATCTATAAGATTTATTAGTTTTTTCATAAATCAAAATATATACTAATAAATTAATGTGGCCCTATTCAGGCCCAATGTTGTAACTTTTTCTCTGATACCATATGTAATGTACAACAAAAATTGTCACCAAAAAAAATAAAAATTGTTTGTACAATTAGCCTTGCATAGTTTCAAGATTTAAGCAATTAAGTCTTCTATTATAAAGCTTGAGTCTGAAAGTTTGTTAGAGACCTTACTGTCATTGATTGTATTTACTATGCAACTTAAAACTTCCTACTCGACGATACAATAAGTGTATACCCCTCCCTTCAATGTTATTTAAAGTCTTGTAAAAATTACCAATATTTTCTTATTTGATGATGTCCATAACAACAACACAGATTTAACTATATGAGCGACTTGTAAATAGGTATGTTACTTCCATACCTCTAATCACGAGGAACATTATCCAATCAACACACAAAAACTTCCGAAATCGCGAAAAGTGACCAGTATGTCCGGATTTCAGGGTTCGGGATTTCGCGAGTACAACAACCAACATCAACGCACAACAATTCCCGAAATTGCGAAAAGTGACCAGCATTTCAGGATTTCAGAGTTCAGGATTTCGCAAATACAACAGCTAACATAAACACACAACAACTCCTGAAATCGTGAAAAGTGACCAACACTTTGGGATTTTGGAGTTCAGGATTTCGTGAGTACGGAAGCCAAACATCAACAAATACAAACCTCCAAAATGCGAAACAAAGGGAAGGTTGGACTAGCGCTTCGGTGTTTCGGGGTTTGGAACTTCATGAGTTCAAGTGCCCGAACAACAACATATGAAAACTTCTGAAATGTGAAAAAGGAAAGGTGAGAGCCGCATTTCAGGGTTTCGGGGTTTGGGACTTCATGAGTTCCACTGCCCAAACCTCAACATAAACAAACTTCCGAAATGTGAAAAGGAAAGGTGTGGCCCGCATTTCGGGGTTTGAAGGTTTGGGACTTCGTGATTTCTAGTGTCCAACATCGACATAAACAATTCCCGAAATTGCGAAAAGGAACGTGGAACTAACATTTCAGCATTTCAGGGTTTGGGGTTTGAGAGTTTCAAATACCAAACAACAACACACAACAACTTCCGAAAATGCGAAAAGTGGAAGGATGTGGGACCAACACATCGGGATTTCAGGATTCGAGGTTTTAGCGTTTGGAAAAGAAATGGAACTTCGCATAAACATAACCAGCAAGTCCCAACGTCGAAATTCACATTATTTTCATAATTCTAAGTTTTTTCCTTGTACTGGTATTCTTACTTTCATTCTGTGAAATAATAGGTGTAGAAGGATTCAATATCAGCTTACGAAATAGAATTCCGAAAATCTAAACTTATGAGTTTATATGCATATAATCTACAAAAGGGTACGATAGGACAATAGTTTTTCTGTAAAAAGTAATTTCTCTTATAATCACTTAGAGTCTCCTTTAATCAGTGTATTAGACACCAACAACACTAGATTTGTGCATCATAAATGAAATTTCACTTCCATAAGAGTTTGGTGATTAAATATCGGTGTTTCGTGGGATATATATTTGGCTTTCTAGGTCTTTGACTATAGAAAGGATTTTCCCCACTGACGTTAATCTCCACCTTTTCCTATTTACGTATATAAAAAAATCATAGGTACTTCCACCTAGCGTTTTACTTATAGAAGGGACAATTCCAGGGTTGGGATGTCTAATTTTGAACTTAATGACAACAGACGGATTATATCCACGAAAATATTTTATCTTCCACAACAAATACATATATTTCAGCAGTTAGATGTGAACATTCCAGTAGACGTATTACGAAGATATATATAAATACAGATTTCATTCACATATATTCCTCATAACGAACAAAAAATGGAGTTTGTTACAGTTTCGTTTTAATCAAGTACAATGCCTCAGAAAAATCATTCAGACAAAGAATGAAAATTATTCCAGTTCCGATTTAATATGACATCGTTAAAAACTTTCGAACAGAAAATGGACATTGTTATAGTTTCGATCTAATTAAATATAATGCATCAGATATCAAATCATTCAAACAAAGAATGGAAACTATTCCAGTTCGAATTTAATAAATACATGACATTGGATAAAACATAGCCATTAATAATAGAGAGGGGTAGATCAACATATATGAATCAAATCCCCAGGACGACAAAGTGAACAACCACGTTCCTCCCAACCGTAGAACAGGGCAGCCAAAATCACTTGCCCGATTCACCCCCTAGCCTAACCATGAATCGATGAGGGCGAACTTGGAAACTCCTCCTTAGCAATGTCCTTTAATTACAATAGTTATCCTCTTGCCTCACACTTACTCAACAGTGCTCATAATAGCAAGAGAGCTCAAAAATATTTTCCCCATCATACTTGGCAGTGTCTTGCCTCCTCGCACATGCTATTTATCAATTTTTTCCCGGGTCTTTTTCCCTCTTTTGCGGATTTTTGCAGCTCTCTTAATCCCTGATTTTCAGGGGCTGCTAGTGGCCAAATATCTGATTTTCCACTTCTCACAATCCGCCTAGAGGTAGTTCCAACATATTTCCCACTCATGGAGTCATGGTCAGTTGACTTTAACATGGTTGTTCCATTTTTCCTCCTGCAATAAATATTTTGTTGTGATACAAGTGACATAGTCAAATAGTTAGTTTAGTCCAAACAAATCTCTGCCCAACAGTCCCAATAATTAAATACAATTATTAAATTTGAAATTTGGAATTTCCATAAATGGAAAACATTTTCTAGATTCGAATTTGCCAAAAACGGAAATAAATTTCCATCGCATAAAAAAATATTTTATTTTTGGAGGATTTCACAATGACCATGTAGGATGCCTTTTAGTTGGGATCAGCTTGAGGATAGGGTCCTGGTGGGACCAGAAGCGATCAAAGAAATGGAAGAGAAATGAAAACGATAAGACAAAGGATTAAAGAAGCGCAAGATCGACAGAAGAGTTATGCAGATGCGCACCGTGTCGACCGTAGTTACGAGGTCGATGATCGAGTCTTCTTGCAGGTTAAACCGCATAAGAGTTCGATCAATCTTGGGAGGGGAGCTAAAATCTCTCCTAGGTTCGTGGGACCTTTCAAGATTGTGGAGAGAAAGGGGCCCGTGGCCTATCGACTAGCCTTGCCTGATTCTTTGGGGCGTATGCATGATGTTTTTCATGTATCTGTTTTGAGACATTATATTAGTGACCCTACACATGTTATTGACATGAGTTCCTTGCAGGTATCGGACGAGGGGTTCTCATCGATGAGCCGGTCCGCATCTTGGATCATCATGTTCGACAGCTACGACGTCAAATGGTAGATCAGGTAAAGGTCCAATGGGACAATTATAGTCCGCACTCGATGACCTGGGAGGACGCATATGATATGCATCAACATTTTCCATTTTTGTTTGATAGATAGACATATGATACTGTGATACACTTTATTTCGGCATATATACTGTGAAACTTTGGGACAAAGTTTAGACCAAGAGGGGTTGTATGTAACATCTCGCTCTAGCACACTGAGATAACTTATTCTTTGAGGACACTTGCTCACAAGTGATCCAAATTATTATGCTATTAAAATTTTTGATTTTGATTATGAGGCGTTATGGGTTGATGACATGTTGTTTTACTGCTTTGACATAGACAGGTGCTATTGACTCGATTTTACTGAGTGTGCAGGATTACGGACCTAGAAGATGTCGAGGCATCAATGGAACCCCTTGGACTCTGGATCGAGTTGGGGAGTGATACCATTGGGGTTTTATTGTTTTACTGTGATGTTAGTGCATCTGATTAGATGATATGATATTGATATATTCTAACGTGATTTGCTGATGATGCACGCTGACGATAGCTTGCCGACCAGACTCATATATGGAGTAAAGGGGTCACGCATGACTACCAGAGATGTTGAGGGAGAGGTGTGGGCAGTAGCCCTGCGATAGCCTACTAGCACTCCTGTCATGGCTTGAACTATAGGTTAACTATTACCTAGTTCGAGAGGGCCCACAATGCCATGAGGGCAGACTACGACAGTCGCTCATGATGATTCTAAGGGGCATGCAATAAAGAAGGTTCCCTATTCCTTAGAGGCCCTTAGTCTCACACAAGTTCACGTGGCGGAGTGTTGACTCCAAGGGTTATTGATGTCTACCAAATTATTCAAGAGGTGAGTGGCACCCTTGGAGCATGTAATGTGTCCTAAAGGGCACGTCGAGCAAGGGAACAACTGAGACGAGTGGCACCCTTGGAGCACCTAGTGTGTTCTGAAGGGCACATCACATTGTTGATGTTAGAAGAATGAACCTAGATGATCTTAGGACGAATAACATGTTAAGTATTTTAAGACAAATTCCCTAATTAAATGTCACCCGATACGAGAATTTAAGATTTAAGTCTAAACTATGCTAGTGGTGAAATTTTCTCTCTCTCTCTCTCTCTCTCTCTCTCTCTCTCTATATATATATATATATATATATATATATATAATAATAATAATATTAACAAAAATAAAAACCACTTGAATAATAATGATGATCTTCGTTAAATCTTGAGACATAAAGGAATTAAGAAATTAATTGTTTCAAAAAAATCTATTGGATTAAAATTAAAAAGGGAATTAATTGTTTTAGTACTTGATAATTTAAAATATACTAATTAAATAAGAAAAGGGAAAAAGAGGTTAATTTCCACACATGCCTTTTTGAGTTCTAAGTAAAAAGGGGAAAAAGGGGAACTTAAGGGAAAAAGCGGAAAGTCAACTTAGTAAAGAATCTACCATTTAAGAGCTTTCTAATTTTAAACTGAATTAGCAAATTCATAATAGGGAAAGCCTTTAAAACCTGTAAGGGAATTTGGGGACACTTAGGAGTGATTCTAGGAGAAACTCTAGGTGGGTGAGGGAATTGAGATAATTAATTAATTAAAGAAATTAAATAATGGAGGAATGAAGGGGATGGGTGACACTTGTATGGAGAAGAATTTTTAGGAATATATTTGTAAAACTCTAATTAAATGAGATTTTAGGAAACGGAGGAAGTTCGAAACTCTATAAAATGATCAAAGGAGAAGGAGGAAGCACCATATTCTGTTTTCATAACGTTATGATGCAGAAATATCTACTTGACTGATTTACTTGTGGGAGTTGGGAATACCCAGCTCGAAGAGGAGTGGTAGCTCAGCCTTGCGAGGCGAGCTGGGAGCTAGTCGAAATCTCTAGATAGTGTGTGTGGCCCCTTTGCGACTCAGGGGGTGAAGGGGGAAGAAGAGTACCCGTAGAATTGGATGGGAAGAAGAGTACCCCTAGAGTACCCCTAGCATTGGCTGGGAGGAGCAGTCGACGAGGGGCCTGATCTACGGTCGTCGCCTTAGCGTTAAGAGACCTATGAATCTCAAGGCCCTACTACTCTGTGCGAGGATGATGAGCGACGGATGAACCTGCTAACCGTCTACCTCTGTTGTTGTACTTGGATGAAGGTTTGCCTTTCTCTGTGATGCATTTAAATAACCTTGAAATTTGATTGATGGCGAACTTCTTTATTCTGTGTTTTATAATCGTTGGATAAGTTTATCTCTGCATCTTATATATTGTTGGATGAACCAACACTGTGCTACATTACCTCCCTCGCAACTTAAATCGGTGATTGTTTATTGATGGCCTTTTTCTCTACGAATTTTATCTCTGCACAATAATAATTGATGAATTTTATCTTGAGCTTTCACCCATTCGATTGATTGCCTACAATTATTCTAGTCTGCATTTTTTTGTTGGAATTCCCGTCTGTCTGTGTTTTTGGTGATTTTGCGGTTGAATTTTCTGTGTTTTATGACTGTGTTTCTTTAACATTTTGGGGTAGTGAAATTGTATTATCAATGAATTTATACTATCAATGAATTTATACTATCAAATGAAATTATACTATCAATGAATTTATACAGGTCAGCGTTTTATACTATCAATGAATTTATACATATCAATGAATTTGTGCAGTGTTTATATGACTGTGTTTCTTTAACGTTTGAACTTTAAGGTCAGTGAATTCATATAGGCCAGCGATGCATTTATTGAATGGATGGAGGAATGAATTTTCGTTTAGAGATTACATTGTTACAGTTTGGTTATGATTTAACCGGGTAGCCATTTAATGTTGTTTAACATTGCATCCTTTAGCATTGTCACCAGTTGGAGCGATTCAATATGTAGTATCTATTATTGTTAAGCATTGTGGCGATCCATACCTTAATAATATAGCCTATTATATTTGGGTGGTCTGGGTTTTTAGCGCTGGAATATCTATGAAAACAAAATTATTTATTGTTGGGATAGCTTTACTTACCAACGTTTTTCAAATTTTATTAGAAAACCCTTTTATTATTATTATTATGATGATTATGATTATTGTACAACGGTATCCTAGATACAACGATCCTAATAAATAGATAATCCAGTAGGACTTTATGACGATTATGCCACCAATAATACACTCACCTTTTTAGTCATCCATATCGAGATGCCTTGCTCTATCTGCGACCTTCTAAGTCTCTCCCTTCAGTTTAATTTGCTAGCAATTTAGTTTATACGTGTACTTTAGAGCTGACAGGAGTTTGGGTTGTTTAAAAACTAATTCATTGGACATCGTGCTGTTAATAGAAATCAAGAATAGGTATTCTATGACAATGAAATCATTGGATCCGTAACAATAATTTATTAAATAACAATTGGATCATTGGGCAGACCAGGGAGACTTACCACTACGTTCTCTGGGCAGTGAATGTTAAATTGACCACAACTTTTTATATTTGGAAATATTAAATACTTGGAAATATTCTATCACTTTTGGGCATAACAGGTGTAAGTGATCCAACTTAGATTATTTGATCAAGGATTATCGATTATGAGTATCACAATTAAGATGGATCACTCACTTTATAATTTACAAATCTTATTACCTTTTGAAATGTCAATTTCGAAATGATAAAGGGTGTGGTTATTTATTTTATGTGCAAGTTGTTTAAGATTCTACACATGAGATTAGATCAATCAAGTTATTCGCACAACAAAGGATAGACAACGATTAAATAATTAATTACTTATATCTTCCTTGTTACATTTCAAGTCATGAATATGAACCCTAGGGAAGGATAAGTAGTGGTATGTCCCTCCATTTATCAATGAGCTCGGCTAACCCATTGAAGATTATGTTTTTAAATAATATAAGATATTGTACTAACCTACCTTGAAAGTGTGGGAAGTGAATGACTAGGGTTGATACACTGCTCAAAAATAGAAAGATGGCATTAAATGGGATTAAACTTTACATTAAAATGGCTTTCATTTGACCACAAATTCTTATATAATTCAGACAACAATTACAATTTAATCACCAACAACTTTTAGATATGATGGGCATCATGATGTAATTAATCTTGTGGAAAGGTTATAACTTGTGATATATAAGGAGGTTGATTACTAGTTCACATTAATAATGAGATACCTTGATATAGTTAACATCGTTGTATACAGTTAATGTGTTAAGCTAGATTAGTCAATTTGATTGTAATGTTTGACATTAGTATTTTTCTAAATTGATTGCATTAAATGACTATTCGATTAATGGCTAATTTATAACTTAGACAAGCTAGTTAGAATATGTTGATGTTAATTATACTTTTAACCAAGTTGAAGCTCAGAATTGCTTATTGATGTCTATTTAATGTTGATTTAGATGGCACCTAATGACAAATTATAAATCAGAACTACTCATGATTGTTTTAAGGTTTAAGTTAGATTGTACATTAACAATGATCCTATCCTAGAATCACTAATATGAGTCATAATTCATGATTAAGTTCGGTTGGTAACTCGCTGGCTAATGGAGGTTAGACTAGTAACTCGATCTATATTTAAATCCATTTTAAACCTCAGATAATGAACTTTTAAGCCTTGATTAATGGTTGATGTTTAATAGTAATTAATGTTTATACATAGTTTATAAACATTCAATGTGATTGGTTTTGCTTACTGTAAAGTTACTTGTGTAAAAAAAAAAAGGTTAAGGGTGCTTTTACTGGTTGTACATCGTAGGAGTCGTTCCAACAGATGGGGTTGTCACAACAATCGTTACATGAGAGGAGGCAGAGAAACATTGGATGCCCTTGACTCCATTGATGTTGTTGGAACTTTTTGTCTTTGAAGTCACCGTGGAAATTGTCTAAATTCTAGGCGTAAGGATCTAACATGCTCTGTATTACGATTGACGACTCGCATAACAACTACAAGTTCCTCATGATAGTGAAGTTCATGTGGATTAACCTGTTATTGAAGTTGTGCGAATCGGGATCTCAACTCTCAGGTTTCTTCTTTCTGGTCTCGAACTTGGTATTGATATAGGCTCAGAGCGCAATTGTGACATTCGCATATTTCTCGACCATGCCTCTACATTTTGTCTTCCCCTAAATTCCAGGAGATGTCCAGTTCTTAAGAGGCCTACATATGCTTGAGTTCCAAAGGATATTTTTGAATTGCATAGATTCCTTCATCCTGTTCAATTCGTTATTCTTAGATTGCTTCTAGGAAGCAAATTTTGTAATTAATTCTCCCGATCGTAAGGAGAAATCCAATATTTTATATGATAACAGATGAATGAGTCTCTGTGATGCCAAAGCAACATAATCTGTAGCCATGATAGGTACGATACTAAGAGATTGAGTGTGGGAAATCCTCAAGAAAGCTTGATTACATGAGTATATGAGATTAATTCTAGATAAATGAGGCCACAAGAGTGTTCATGTGAAGAGAGGACAACTCCATTTTTCAATATACATGACGAGAAAGGAGGGTCCACAACGCGCCAACAAGGGCCCAGATTCCAAATGGCAGAGAGGAAATGTCGGGTGTTGAGGAAAAAGGTCTCTAAGGTGGCCACAAATGCTAATACTTCAAGCGGGCCATAAGAAATTGAGTAATAAACTTGCTTGATTAATAACTTTCCTCTTAATTTTATGGGATAATCTCATTGTTAATCACACTATTTAGTTTTAGCTGACTCTTCTCAAATTGATTTTCCTTCTTGGCTAACAGATTAGCAGTTGAGTTTTGGATTGTAAGAATATGAAAGTAGTATATTCATTCAAATCTTGCATCAATAGATCTTATAAATGAAAGCATTGTTGCAAGGATGGGGTGAACACTTTCCTTGGAAGTTTGTAATGTTATTAATTTTACAATCCTGTGTCATCGATGAATAATAGTCCTATTACATTTCTTTCCATGGCTAGGTGCATTCCGAGATAAACTGCTAGTATCTCAGCACTGTTGTTAGAGGTTTGATGGATTCCCCAAGAGAAATCCATGATCTTTTTTCCATCAAATATATTGATGACTCGCCCCACAATTGCCACCCCTATTAATAGATCACATAGTTAATCTAAATTTCATAATGTATTTGTATATGGTGTAAAAAAAAGTTATATCTATATAGTGTTATTAGATTTTATTGGTTTATATATTATTTCAAAATTATGACATAGGTGTGTTTAAGATATATATATATATATATATATATATATATATATATATATATAATTGTATTTATGATTTTATATAGTATTATAGAAATGTTTTATTTAAAATTAAAAATAAAAGTCAAAAAATGAGATATAGATATTTTTTAATCTTTTAAAGAAAATCAGAAAAACAAATAGAACTCTTTTATATATTTATATATGTTTTTTTTTCATCCATAAGAAACACTTAATCTAATATATTATTGAGAAAACATTTTCATTTTTTTAACCATTAGAATTAATAATTGGTATGTTTGATCTCAGATAGGCCTAAGATAAAGCCTATTGTTTGCCGCTATAGCCCAAGAGTATATCCAACAGCCTACAAGCAATATATTTCAATAACTTGTGACTTAGAAAGGGTCGAGGCATCCCAATTCCCATCTTAGTGGACCTCTATCCCAAGGGTTGTCTACTCTTCTAGCCTTATCAAAATGGACCCACATGCCCAATTCGAGGGAATTGAACCTGAATGGGGAAGGTGTCTTACCCCACCACATTATATATGAACTCAGGACGTATTATTGAAAAGTAATTACGTATAATATTTTTACTACCACAACGAGATAACGAAGGTGGTTGATATGCGTCGATAGACATCATATGATTTGAAAAGTAAACAATTGTGAGATTTATCTCCACCATTCACCAATTTTAGATCATTAATGAATTAAATAAATAAAAAACAATATGTTACATTTTTCATTTCAAATTTATATACTACGAGAATTATGGTAAATCAAATCAATTGTACAATTGGAGATTTCAAATTTGTTATAATGTGGAATGTTAACCCAGGTTCTACATTGGAATAAAAAAACTATAATGATAAACACATCCATCCTATATTCGAAGAATATAAGAATCATAAAAATTCCAAAACCAACATTAAAATTTTCAAATGTTAATTTAGTGTATCTAGTGTTTGTCAAATATTAATTCAGTGAGTGTATGGAGTTTAGGGTTTGTACTATTTTGACTTTGTTATGGAGTGGTGATGACTTTGGGGGGAGTGTATTTCAGGAATCACCCTTTCACCCCACCCCCTGACCCTCCCACCCTCCTTCCCATCGCGCTTGGCCCCTAAAGGAATGACCATCACTCCTTCAGGGATCACATGTGGGAGTGGAATGAGGGAGGGTGAGGGGGTTTGATGGGGAGTGTGCGATGTGATTCTGCGAATTCCCAGCCCCCCCCC
>ML794226.1:176291-187848 GCA_009831015.1 Picea engelmannii | reverse complement strand
TCATAAGTTTCCTATACAAAATACATATGAGGTCACCCCATGGGATTTGGATATGGGTGGATGAGAACTAAACCCCAAGCCATACCACATGTTCTATCCCATAAGGAATTATATATATGAAAATTAGACAATAAATTATTTAAAAAGAGAAAATGATAAATAACTAAATTTTAACCCTATAAAATTGAAGTGTTAGGTCATTTTAATCCACATAAGATGTGTTTCCTCCTAAGAGATCATAAGTTCAAATCTCGAGGGGGTAGGGTATGTATATGGTTGTACACTTTACCAATCAAAGCGTTGGATGGAGAAGGTCCATTGTCCCACAAACAAGAGGTCTCATACACCAATTTGGTGTATTACCAGTCAAATCGTTGGATGGAGAAGGTCGCTTGTCCTACAAACAAGGGGTCTCATACACCAATTTGGTGTGTTACCAGTTTGATTGTTGGAGGGAGAAGGTCCCTTGTCCCGCAAACAAGGAGTCTCATCCACCAATTTGGTGTATTGCGAGTCAAATAGTTAAATCGAGAAGGTCCCTTGTCCCACAAACAAGGGGTCTAGTACACCAATTTGGTGTGTTGCTTGTGGATGACCTTAAAATTAGACTATTATTATTAGGTCACCCCATGGGATTTGGATATGGGTGGATGAGAACTAAACCCCAAGCCATACCACATGCTCTATATCATAAGGAATCATATATATGAAAATTAGACAATAAATTGTTTTAAAAGAGAAAATGATAAATAGCTAAATTCTAACCCTATAAAATTGAAGTGTTAGGTCATTTTACTCCACATAACATGTGTTTCCTCCTACGAGATCACATGTTAAAATCTAGAGGGGTTAGGGTATGTATGCTATTGTACACTTTACCAATCAAATTGTTGGACGAAGAAGGTCCCTTGTCCAAGAAACAAGGGGTCTCATAGACCAATTTGATGTATTACCGGTCAAATAGTTCGGCGTAGCTTGTCCCACAAACAAGGGGTGTCATACACCAATTTGGTGTACGACTAGTCAAATCTTTGGACGGAGAATGTCCCTTGTCCCACAAACAAGGAGTGTCATACACCAATCTAGTGTATTGCTTGTAGGTGACCTTAAAATTAGATTATTATTATTATTAATAACTTTAAATGACCCACAATATTTTCTACTTAGTTATAAATAAATATATGACCTCTCCTTACTTTCGTGAAAGAGTTTCAGGACTTAAAACTAAATATCGTGCTTTTTTATCTTCATTATTTTGTGTAGTGCGGGCTATTTTATTGAATTAGGAGAGTTCTGGTTAGGAATCGATCAGTGACCATCGAAGAAAGTAAGGAAATGGAGATGGAAATGGTGCCCGATCAGTATATGGACATCATCAGCGCAGAATTTGCTTATGATCCAGTGCGATTACCACTAGAGCAAGATACCGCCCAGCTTCTGTATGATAGAAAAACTCTGCAGACCATTTGGGAAATTGAACAGCATGCCCGAAATCCCTTTACTCGACAGTGGTTTGACATTAAAAGCGCCATTCCCCAAACAGAATTAAGAARAGAAAKGAAGCATTTTGHTGAACTTYRTAGATTTCCCGCAAAAGCTGTAATTGCCGAGTATTCAAAAATTCTGAACGAGAGAGAGATGAAGCAACATTTAGTGAAGTTACGTGAATGTGTTAAACAGAGACTGATAATAGAGAAGCAATGGGTGAAAATATGGAAGAAAATGAATACAATACGCTTGCTTTGTGAGTTTCATTCTCAGAACATAGAATTATTCATATCTCTACGGGGCTTCAGATATTTGAAGAAAGTCATTCGCAAAACCCTAACAGAAAAGGATGCGAAAGAAGCAGCTCTGGAAGTGGGTAAGGAAATAGTAAGGGCAATTGACGTTATAATAAATGGACTGAGATCACGTGGACAAAATTCCATGGGAATTCTTGGGATCTTTGAAAAACGACAGTCTGTGATTTTAAGTTTGATAGACATTGTAGGCCATGTTTATAACAATAATAAAGACTACAAAAATCCAATCCTTTGTTTTGCGAGCATTTTCTAGTATTTTTCATGATATTTCCATTGATATTGACATCAATCAAAGTCGGAAAACTAGAACAGCCGTACTGGTGGGATATCAAAAGACTAGAACAGCCGTACTGGTGGGATATCGGTGTGCCCTCAATATATTATGTCAAACAAATGCAAAGGATATCAGCAGCGAAGATTTGAATCACGGGATTGCTATTCTGAGAACAGTGACGGTGACACTAGTATATTTCCGTCAGTTGTACAATCAGGTGTTCGTGAGAGCACTTGGGAATGCTGTAATTATCTGCATCTCTAGAGAAATTGAGAGATCCAAGGAGTTGAGTGGCTTTAGGGAGGGACGACTTCTTGAAGCTCAAATGCAGGCAGAGAATAGTTCTGAAGCCCCTGCAATGGGTGTTAGGCTCGTTCGAGATATAATCATGGCAGAAGACCAATTAGTTACTCGTGTTCTTGGACGAGGTTTAGATATAGTAAAAGACCTTGTTCATATGTTTGAAGTTTATACGCAGATGGAGGATGAGGATGAGGTTGGGAATCGAAAGTCGTCCCTCTTAATTTGTCAAAACAACTGCAGATTGATTCAGTGTGTTCACTACAGAATAGCACGAGATGTATTGGATATCAACGAAGCCATAAGCAGGAAACGAGGTCCATTGTTGAATGTTGAACTTCTGCGCAAATTCATTAGTGATCGAACCAGGATACGTGTGTCAGTCGTGAGTGTGAATTGAACCTTCAATTATTTATTTCTTTTGTTGTAGATCTTTCTAAAGTGGCAATGGTGAGAAATTGAATTGATAGGCTTAATTATTGATTTATTTATTTTATTTTTATTAATATGTTATGAATTTCGTTTTTCGTTAATTAACTTGGTTTCCACTTTTAATTAACTTATATTTGTATTTATATTTTAGATTGTTGTTTAAATTATTTTATTATATTATAAGTTTCTATTAACTTGGTTATGAATTCCATTTTTCATTAATTGATATTTGTAATTATAATTTATTTATATTATAGAGTATTGTTTAAATTATTTTATTATATGATAAGTTTTTATTAATATGGTTATAAATTTCATTTTTATTAAGTTATATTATTATATTGTAAGTTTTTATTAGTCATAAATTCCTTTTTTCATCAACTTATATTTTGTAACGATACTAGATGGATAAATGTTTAAAGATCATAAAGTAAAATTAATTAAGGAAAATAATTGTGGTTAACCAAGTAATACTCTAACTACAGATCGCATTTAATGACCTGAGAATTATAATTTAAAAGATCAATGAAAATGTTATAAAATGGTGGCGTATGCAGAGAGGGATAGCCATGGATCCCGAGAAGATAAAACATTTAAGGGGGAGAAGGGACATGCACGGAGGGTTGTTGGAGGAGTAACTGCATGAGTCGACGAAGGAGGAATAAGGGAAGGGGAAGGTTGACGGGAGGATCATTCGACACAAGAGGGATTTTCTGAGGACTATGACATTTGTTGGGAGCACAGTAGTTCTGGACTGTGGCTTTGATCAGTTGAGGCACCGAGTTGATGGAGGTTTTGGGCACGGAGGGCCAGGATATCCGTAGATATCCTGGAGCTAGGTAGTTTTCCTAGTTGGCAGGGAGGACAATAGTTTTGGGCAGTTATTTTCCTATTTGTGGCAGGGTTGATCTGCGTAGCAGGTAGCAGGAAGGCAGCAGCAAGGCAAGAGGCAACGAAATTTAGCATCAGAACCAGGTATTTGTTAAGTTATGTATTTCTTTCTTTCTGCTGTGAAATCAATATTTATTGATAAATCTAAGTTATTGAAGTTGTTGTTATGAAAATCAATATTATGCTATGAAGTTATTGTTTGAGTTCCTTAAAAATAAATTGCTTATGAAACTTATGATGTTCAGAAATATTAGGTTGTTACTTATGGTATCAGAGTGTCTTAGTTCGAAATCTAGGCCTACGAGCCAAAACCCTGAGTGTTAACTCCAGCCACGCTTAAACTACAAACAAAACACGTTCAGTCTGACCCAATATGACTGATACAGTATCAGAGAATATGCTCAAGATAGCACCCCTATATTATCCAAGTAAATGGTCTCATATATATCACAAGCAACAGCTTTAGGCAATACCCTTTAACTGGATCATGAATGGATAATACAGTCTTAGTCTGAATATTTAAAGGAACGCCCTTTAAAATAGGGGCGGAAAACCAGATAGTTGGAAGGATCACTTCCCACTAAATGGCTAACCTTAAAGTAGCTTGAATAAAGCTATTAATCATGAAAAACAGAGATGATAACTTAATTTTATTTTGAGCAATACTTGCCAATGAAGTTTCGGGTAGAACAGACACCTGAAATCGATGAAAATGTCGAAGGGAAGCTTCTATTGAAGGCTTGAAGCTGGAAAATTTAATGACTGTACTATACGAGTTATACTATATAAAATGCAAGAGGATATTTGCAAGACCTGAGAAAGGCCTACTTCATCTCGAACTTACCTAAAAGAGGAACTGTGAATGCGCAGCAAGAGAAAGGAAAATTTTGAAGCCTAGTATCGCGCAAGAAGCGTGTAAACTACTTGCATGTATTAGCCTAGGTGAATTTTAATAAATGAAAAATCTCAGGAACTATAGACCCATACGAATTTTGACCTTGCCAAGAAAGCAATTTTGACACTACGTAATGTTTTATGCAACTAATTGATTACCCTGAAGGAGAGCCGTCTATTACGCGGGAGAACAGATTCGAGCCGTCAGATCTCGAGCAGATTCCCGTCAGCCGTTAGATCTCGAGAAGTTGCGCAGGGTTTAAACCCTAGTGCACAGAAGGGGAGTCCCAGAAGAGTCATCGAGATATCAGAGTCATCGGAGTTTTGTCAAGACAGAGAATCGAGACCTCGTGGTTCTCGAAATCCCGAGAACGGATCGCAGCCGTTGATTTCGGCAGGGACACGCGTCAACATTCTGGGGAGGCGTCGGGATTTCACCCATCGGGAATTTCAGGGGTGTAGAACCGTTGCGTTAGGGAATCACGATACGCGATTTCCCGATAGGATCAGAGCCGTCGGATCGGGCAAGGAAAGAAGATCTGGACCATTGAGGTGTCTACGTCCAGCAGGAGATCAGGAGGATCCTACAAAAGGAGGAGACCGACAGTCGTCGGATCTCACATAGAAATCCCGTAAGCTGTAGGATCGGGAAGATTTGCACCGATATTAGCCTCTGGAGGAGGAGCGCACAAAGAATATTTATTGGAGCCGTCAAATCTTGGATCAGATCACCGAGAGCCGTCGGATTTGCAAGAGTTGCACGAAGGTTCAGCTTTCGTGAACAGCAGGGGAGAAATCCAGACAGGATTCGGACCGTCCGATTGGTAGGGGACACGCGGCGGAGATCGCGCGAGAGTCGGGATATTGGCCATCGGGAAATCGGAGTTCTCGAGGTCATGAGAATCGGGACCTTGAAAGTCTCGAAACCCCGAGAGTCAATCAGGACCGTCCATCTGCAAGGACAGGTGGCAAAGGATCGGGCGCCGTCGGAGTTTTTTTCATTGGAGAATCGGGGATTCTGGTGACAAGCGGTTTATGCATTGAGAATTCGTGATCCGCAATATCCCAACGGGAGTTTTGAACCGTCCATCGGCGAGGACGCGTGGCGAGAGATCCCGGAAAGTTGGGGTTCGGCATTTTGGTGTTTCTGCATACAAAGGAATTGTTGCATTGGAAGCCGCGATTTCATGATACCCGATGGAGTGACGAGGAAGTGGTGACGTGGAGGAGAGAGCTCACTCGTCCATCAGGGATCGACATTTCGGGATTCTCAGTGACGAGAAAATCACGCCAAGAGAAGTCGCGAAACCCCGAATCCCGACAGAGAGTAAGACTACGGTCACAAGGAGAGGCCGTGTGGATCACGGGCATAGCTTGGAGGGATAATGCGCTAGGAGCTCATCGGGGATCGGGGGATCGGGAATCCTAAGGACGTGCACACGATGACATCGCAAACGCCGAAACCCCGAATCCCGATAGGGCGATACAAGGCCATGGTCACGGAGGCAGGTCATATGGACCAAGCTCGTAGCGAGGGGGGCTAACGAAGAAAAGAACCCATCGGGATAGTTGAGCACAAAATCTCGGTAGGAAGGTATATGGTAACGGTCTTGTGAGCACGGTCATATAGACCAAGGTATAGCCAGTAGGGGCTAGCTCATAGAGATGAAGCTCATCGCGAATCGGGGATTGGAGAGGTAAGGAATTAGCGACAAGGAGAAGTCCAAAACTCCAAATCCCGATACAGAGTCAGGGATAAGTCATGATAGGTGAAGAGACCGCGACGAGGGAAGATAAGGCCTGTGGATTGGGGCATTCGACAGTGAATTCCGGAGGAAATACAAAGAGCCACTTAGGCTCAGTTGATGAAATTGAACGATCCTATATACCCATAAAACTATATATATTTACACATATAACTACATGCATATGCACAAACGAACAAATCTATAAAGATAAATGAAATAAATTGAAGGCAAAACACCAAAATCTGTACAGAGCTGGAATTACAAGCAAAACATTTTGTTTAAAAGAGGAAATCACCATTCATTACCACAGCATAAGGATGGTTTGTGCAATTTCTTAATTCGAATAACCCCGCATTCTTCACGAAGGTACCGAAACTATGCACAACTGGCGGACTGAATCGTACCTCTTACCATAGTTCAGGGAGAGCTCCGCAATGTGTACAGACAGGGGGTTGATTCACAATATTTCAGAGAGACTGGACTCCAGGTCTTGGATCTTGTCAGTGGCCACCTCAATATACTCTGTTTCTGCAAAACGAATTGGAGCATATACAACATTAACCAGCGCTATTAAAGTACTCAGAACGACGGTGAGGATGTGAGCCATGGAAAGGAAGATTCTAGAAACCTCTGAGCAGAGCACAGGCAGATCTGTGATGGACAAAGACTGATGCGAGACAAGTCCCAGTGGATGAGAAAGTGGGACAGAGGAAGGATGCATAGAGAGTTGAAGGGCTGACAGATGTATAAATTGGGGGCTAGATACGAGGGAGCTTATGAAAGCTGGACGAGCACGTGGAACCCATGCGTTCCCGAACCCTGGGGTATACGCTCAATTATTTATAGACACAATATAAAGTGTTTAAAATAATTTAAAGTATATGGAACAATTTAGTATCGATGATTTATACACAAATAAAGGTCATACTAATTAAAATTAATGAAAGGTTAAACGGGTTGAATTAGTGTAATATGATTTTAAATTAATCATTTTAATAACAGTAAGGTTAATCTATCTTAAGGTTAATTAATGAGGTTGAGGCTTAGACAAGCGGGAAGGAGGTGGCATATGCACTAGGAAAGGACGAGTGAAGCACACGGTTAACATAGCTACAAGACAAGGGACCCAATAATCCTTCTCGCAAGGGTAAAGAAACCAAGCTTAGACGCTTAATCCTAACCCAAACCTAGCTAATTCCCCTGATGGAGTAATGTCTATTTACAGACAAGTAAAAGAAAAACTTCCGCCTAACCCTGTTTCTAAGTTTAAGTAGCACCAATTTGAAACATCCTGGAACTCACCCTGATAACTTTGGGGTGATGCAGGTTAAGTCGTACAAGATGGTCAGGACTCGAAGGGGTCGAGGCAGGGGAGCGTCATCACGAGCACCACCGACGCCACCCACACCATCAACACCATCAGCACCATAAACACCACCGACACCACTAGCACCACCACCAGCATCGCTCGAACTAGCCCTCATACTGTGCTCGTTGGAAGCCATTAACGAAACTTTAAAGGGGCGCCAACCAACAGGGATTGAAGTGGAACCCCCACCGTCTGGAATGGGTAATCCAGAAGCATCCAGGAACTCAAGGGGAGAATTTCCACCTGAAGACATCACGCGAGAGTTGCAGAAGATCAAACTTTCGGAGTTTGCCAGAGGTCGCGCCATTGAACGTGCGGAAGCATGGTTGGAAGGCATGGCAAGGTGTTTTTCCCTAAGGGACTATGCATCCAATTCAAAGGCCAAGATTACAATTTTCCAGTTAAGAGACAGCGCCTTGAACTGGTGGGGCAACTTGGAAAGACAACTACACCTTACCTCGGACACAGTATCTTGGGAACTCTTCGAGGAGAGGTTCCGAAGGAAATATCTACCAGCATACTACGAGGAAAAACAAGTAGGGGCATTTCATGCCCTAGTCCAAGGAAGCAGAAATGTAGAGGAATATGAGATCAGGTTTATGGAACTGGTCAAGTATGTTTCGTATATGGAAAATGACCAATGACAGGGAGAGTGCTTCGTTTATGGATTGAACCCGAAGATCAGAGCTATGGTAAGGATGTGGAAACCGTCTTCAGTAGCGGAGGCGGTAGAGAATGCGCGTTACGCAGAAGAACACATGAACTTAACAGGGGGTACAAGATCGACATTTCCGCATCGCCCTGGATTCGTAGGAAAGACCCCGAGGACATTTCCTAGGGGAGGGGGCTCAAGGCCACCACCTTATGGTAACAGAGTCGTGCCAAGGACAATAGATGCAGGAATTTCAATGGCAGCTAGTGCAGCATCTCGTTCATCGCCAATGGTACAGACAGGTCCACAACCATCTCGGGGAACAACTAGTAGGGGAAGGGGTTCCAGGGGAAGGAACTCATTTAGGAATCAGTCACATAACAGTGCACCGATTCAATCTCGTATTTCCTGTTGGAGATGCGAAGGACCCCATTACGAACGGGACTGCCCCGAGTTACAATCAGGGTTTGTGCATAGAGAAGGAGAGGCACCAATGGGGAGGTCAAGTGGCAACCACCAGATTTTTGCAGCGGTTAATAACCGCTAGGCTGAACATCAATCCACCGTAGTGGAGTCATCAGGTACGCTAAATCATATCAATGTTAAGATTTTGTTTGATTCTAGTGCGACAGATAGTTTCATTTCACCATCTGCATTAGAAAAGAGTGGGCTGGCAGCCTATGAGCACGATGACTTTAAACAAGTCGAGATGGCTTCGGGGGAAAAACAAGCAGTAGGACCTAGTGTCGATAATTGTATAGTAGACCTAGGAGTGGGCACTACCAGGTTGAAGGTATACGTCACTGCTCTTGGGGTGTATGACCTGATCATTGGAATGGATTGGTTAGTAGCTCATCGAGCTTTGGTAGATTGTTTCGCAAAGAAGGTGCTTTGTATTGATGATGAAGGAAGACCAATAGAGATCCATGGTGTACAGAGAAAAGTATCATTACGCTTTATATCAACTATGAAGGTCAAGCGATGCTTGAGACAAGGGTGTTGACTTTATGTAGTGGAAGCAGTGAGTGAAAGGAAAGGACGCTCATTAGAACAGTACCCGGTTTTGTCAGAATTTCAGGATGTTTTTCTGAACGAGTTACTAGGGTTACCTCCGGAGAGGGAGATTGATTTTACTACTGAGCTAAAACCTGGTGCAGAACCAATATCCAAGACTCCTTATCGAATGACAGCGCCGGAACTTTGTGAATTGCAAATGCAGTTGAAGGAGTTACTAGACTTAGGGCTAGTAAGGCCCAGTGTTTCACCTTGGGGCGCACCGGTAATTTTTGTAAAGAAGAAGGATGGATCCTTACAACTGTGTATAGACTACAGGGACTTGAACCGTGCTACAGTGAAAAATAGGTACCCAATGCCACGAATAGATGACCTCTTCGACCAGATGAAAGGAGCAGCGGTATTCTCAAAGATCGATTTGCGATCTGGGTATCATTAGTTAAGGATTAAGGAAGGTGATATCCCAAAAACTGCCTTTTGAACTCAGTTTGGACATTACGAGTTTGTTGTAGTACCTTTCGGATTGACTAATGCGCCAGCAGTATTCATGAGCCTCATGAACGGTGTATTCCGGAAATACTTAGACCATTTTGTACAAGTTTTTCTGGATGACATTCTCATCTATTCCAGGAATGAAAGAGAACATGAGGAACACTTATGAATAGTGTTGTCTTGCCTTAGGGAGAACAAATTGTATGGGAAGTTGTCGAAGTGTTCATTCTTCCAGAAAGAGATCCACTATTTAGGTCATATCATTTTAGGCAAAGGAATCTCGGTGGACCCAGAAAAGGTAAAGACCATTCTGGAATGGCTAGTGCCGAAAAATTCACATGAGGTGAGAAGCTTCATGGGGCTAGCAGGTTATTACCGGAGATTTGTGGAAGGATTCTCAAAAATAGCGAAACCCATCACTGCAAGGGGGTTAGGTATGAATGGACAGAAGAATGTGATACCGCATTCATTGAGCTTAAGAGGTTACTAACTAGTGCGCCAATTCTACGAGTGCCAGATATGGAAAAGGACTTCATGGTCTGCACGGATGCCTCGAAACAAGGGTTGGGGGCTGTGCTAATGAAGGATGGAGGAGTGATAGCTTATGCGTCAAGAAAGTTGAAGAAGCACGAAGAGTTATACGCGACTCATGATTTAGAGTTGGAAGCTGTAATGCTAGCTCTGAAACTTTGGAGGCACTATCTTGTGGGGCGAAATTTTGAACTCAAAATGGACCATCAAAGTTTAAAACATCTCTTCACTCAAAGAGATCTAAATGCCAGGCAAAGTCGATGGAGTGAGTTTATGATTGAGTATGACTTTTGTATTTCATACATAAAGGGAAAGGAAAATGTGGTTGTGGATGCCTTGAGTAGGAGACCACGTATCTTCTCCTTTGTACCCTTAAAGGTCAATCTGAGGGAACAGGTGTTGACACATCTACTCAGAGACAGTTAGTATTTAAAGTTTACTTTAGACCTCCAGAGTGGGAAGCAGATAGACCCAAAGTATGAAGGATATAATCTAGAAACAGATGGATTGTTGAGATATCGAGGAAGGATGTACGTCCCGGAGAATGGGGCTATTCGAAGCATCATACTAAAGGAAGCCCATAGTGATCTGAAAACAGATCCAGAAGCCAGATAGGGCTTAAAAATGCTCAAAAATGAAAGTGCTCGGAATCAGACGAAACCTGTGCCATTGTGTCCGTCTCGTCTTCCTGAATCCGGTGGTATAATTTTTATCGCAAACGGAGTCCGTATGAGGAAGATATCGCCTTCTGTCCGAAAAGACAAATAGGCAAATTTTGGGGATGCTGACTGTACCTGTCCGTACAGTCCGTACAGACACGTGTTAGTCTGTATAGTGCTGACGTGGCATGTCCGTACAGTGACACGTGGCAGGCCGTATAGTTGACGTGGGCCAATCAGAAGGCGACACGTGGCAGCGCAGGATGATGACACGTGGCGGTCCGTACAGTGACGTGGCAGGATGACGTCAGCATTGACGTGGCGACCGTACGATGACGTGGGCCAATCGGCGTGTGACACGTGGCATGACGTGGCAGGTCCGTACATGGGACACGTGGCAGCACCAGAGAGTGCCACGTGGCATGCTGATTTGGCATTTTTGGCAGGCGAATGGCCAATATCAAGGTGACACGTGTCACCACTCACAGGGTGACAC
>ML794226.1:143216-161374 GCA_009831015.1 Picea engelmannii | reverse complement strand
CTGGGGATCGCACCCGGCCTGAGCCACACCAACCCTTAACATGGTTGGATTTTTTGTCCCCGCAGGTTTCGAACCGGTGACTTTAACATCACGGAGTGGCTTAACAACACACTCCGTCACCGACTATCCTACACCTCGGGGACGTTATGAATTTCATTTTTCATTAACTTATATTTGTATTTATATTTTAGAGTACGGTTTAAATTATTTTAATATATTATAAGTTTTTATCAATATGGTCATGAATTATTTGTATTTATATTTTAGAGTAAGGTTTAAATTATTTTAATATATTATAAGTTTTTATTAATATGTTCATGAATTACATCTTTGATTAAGTTATATTATTATATTATAAGTTTCTATTAATTTGGTTATATTTGTATTAACTTATATTTGTATTTATATTTTAGAGTAATGTTTAAATTATTTTATTATATTATATGTTTCTATTAACCTAATTATGAACTTTATTTTTCATTAACTTATATTTGTATTTATATTTTAGAGTAAGGTTTAAATTATTTTAATATATTATAAGTTTTTTATTAATATGTTCATGAATTACATCTTTTATTAACTTATATTATTATATTGTAAGTTTCTATTAATTTGGTCATGAATTCCATTTTTCATCGAGTGATTTTGCATTTATATTTTAGAGTATTATTTAAATTATTTTAAATTTAAATATGAATATGTTTGTTATGTGTAATTTTTATTATTATTTATTTTCTTTTAATTGTTTTAAATTTAAATATGAATATGTTCCTTATATGCAAATTTTTTTATTATTTATTTTTTTCAATTTTTACTTGTACCATTTAATGTTTTAAATGATTAATTTTTAATAGTTTGATTATGAATTTCATTTTTCATTAATTTATATTAGGATATTTATTTAGTGGATTGTTTAACTTATTGTAAATTATTTAAATTTGAATTCTAAATTTTAAATCATTTTTTTTCATATTATTAATTTAATTTTTTTTTCAATTTTTAATTGTAATTTAATATTTGAAATAAATACATAACATTAATTTAAACTAAGTGGATATCATTGATTTGAAATTACCTTTTCAAATATTGTTTAAAATTACGTTTTCACATTGAGTTTATCAATAAATATTTTACATACATTGCTAACATGTTTTTGCTCATCCATTTATATTACATTATAATTAATCTATCTACACTATTATAGTTAATAAGATTCATAAAAACAATATATATTGTCATTATAAAAAGGTTAGAAAAATGATGTAATTTAAATAAAACTTATAATATTAATAAATTACATAGTTTTTTTAATTGAAACAATTGACGAGTTTATTAGAAAAAAGGAGGGGTATGCATTGCTCCATTAGTCATAATTACAAATTTGCGAAAAGTTTTGTTCCAAAATATGAAGTAGAGTTTGGAATTCCTGCCTATATCTCAGTTTTTTACTAAAAATGCCACACATTCCATAACAAACTTGCTAGATATACATGGCTACAAAGGAGAAAAGAAAAAATGCATATTTACTTATCATTAGCTTCTAATGGAGGTGTATTGATGTGTCCATCACATATTGTATTCATTTGTATCCTTTGGGTTATGCAACTATTGTGCCTCAACATTGCTCTGTTGTGTCGTCTCTTGTCCTCGATCCATTTGTGCTAAGCGCAATCGTTACATGAGAGGAGAGGGAGAAACATTGGATACCCTTGACTCCATTGATGTTGTTGGAGCTTTCGTTCCTTGAAGTCCCTATGGAAATTGTCCAAATTGTTGGCGTAAAGATCTAACATGCTTTGTATTACGATTGACGACTCGCATAAAAACTACAAGTTCCTCATGATGGTGAAGTTCTTGTGCATGAACTTGTTGTTGAAGTTGTGAGTTTAGGGATATCAACTCTCATGTTTCTTCTTTCTGGTCTCGAACTTGGTATTGATGTAAGCTCAAAGTGCAATTGTGACATTCGCATCTTTCTCGACCACGCTTCTACATTTTCTCTTCCCCTAAATTCGAGGAGATGTCGAGTTCTTAAGAGACCTGGATCTGCTCGAGCTCCACAAGAGATTTTTGAATTGCATATATTCCTTCTTCCTCTTCAAGTCGTTATGCTGAGATTTCTTCTAGGAAGAAAATTTCATAATTAATTCTCGTGATCGTAAGGAAAACTCCAATATTTTATATGATAGCAGATGAATGACTCTCTTTGATGCCAAATCAATAGAATCACTAGCCATGATAGGTACAATACTAAGAGAACGAGCATGTGAAATCCTCGAGAAAGCTTGGTTACATGAGTATATGAGATTAATTCTAGATAAATGAGGCCACAAGAGTGTTCGTGTGAAGAGAGGACAACTCCATGTTGCAATATACATGACGATCAAGGTGGGTCCACAATGAGCCAACATAAGCCCACATTCCAAATGGCAAAGAGGACATGCTCGGTGTTGAGGAAAAAGGGCTCTAGGGTGGCCACCAATGCTAATACTTCAAGTGGCCCATAAGATATTGAGTAATAAACTTGCTTGATTAATAACTTTCATCTTAATTTTATGGGATAATCTCATTGTTAATCACACTATTTAGTTTTAGCTCACTCTTCTCAAATTGATTTTCCTTTTTGGCTAAGAGATGAGTAGTTGAGTTTTGGATTGTAAGAATATGAAAGTAGTATATTCTTTCAAATCTTTCTTTAATAGCTCTTATACGTGAAATCATTGTTGCAACGATGGGCTGAACACTTTTAGTGATTCTCTGGAGTCCCTTGATGATCAATTCCGAGTCCTCGATGACCACTAGTATTATTACAATTTGTTCCATGGCTAAGTGCATTCTAAGATAAAATGCTAATATATGAGCACTGTTGTTAGAGGTTTGACCAATTCCCCAAGAGAAATCCATGATCTTTTTTCCATCAAATCCATTAATGACCCCCCCACACTTGCTGCCCTTATTAATAGATCACATAGTTAATTTAAATTTCATAATGTATTTGTATATGGTGTAAAAAAAAATTAGATATATATATTGTTATTACATTTTATTGGTTTATATATTATTTCAAAATTATTACATAGCTGTGTTTATTACATTTTATTGGTTTATATATTATTTCAAAATTATGACATAGCCGTGTTTTATAGAAATGTTTTATTTAAAATTAAAAATAAGAGTCAAAAAACGAGATATAGATATTTTTTAAATCTTTTAAGGATAATCCGAAAAAAAATAAAACTCTTTTATATATTTATATATGTTTTTTTTTCATCCATAAGAAACACTTAATCTAATATATTATTGAAAAATAATTTTCATTTTTTTAACCATCAGAATTAATAATTCGTAGGTTTGATCTCGGATAGGCCTAAGATAAAGCCTATTGTTTGCCACTATAACCCAAGAGTATATCCAACAACATGCAAGCAATATATTTCAATAACTTGTGACTTAGAAAGGGAGAGGCATCCCAATTCCCATAACAGTTGACTTGTATCCCAAGGGATGTCTACTCTTCTAGCCTTATCACAACAGACCCACATGCCCAATTCGAGGGAATCTAACCCAAATGGGGAAGGTATCTTACCCCACCACATTATATATGAACTCAGAATATATTATTGAAAAGTGATTATGTATATTAATCTTAATACCACAACCACACAATGAAGGTGGTTGATATGCATTGATAGACATCATATGTTTTGAAAAGTAAAAAATTGTGAGATTTATCTCCACCATTCACCAATTTTAAATCATTAATGAATTGAATAAATAAAAAACAATATGTTACATTTTCCATTTCAAATTTATATACTACCAGAATTATGGTAAATAAAATCAATTGTATAATTGTAGATTTCAAATTTGTTATAATGTGGAATGTTCACCCACCTTCTACGTTGGAATAAAAAATGATAACGATAAACACATCCATCCTATATTCGAAGAATATAATAATCATAAAAATTCCAAAACCAACATTAAAATTTTCAAATGTTAATTTAGTGTATCTAGTGTTTGTCAAATATTAATTCACTGAGTGTATGGGGTTTAGGGTTTGTACGATTTTGACTTTGTTATGGAGTGGTGATGATTTTGGGGGGATTGTATTCTAGGAATCACCCTTTCACCCCACCCCCTGACCCTCCCACCCTCCTTCCCATCGTGCTTGGCCCCTAAGGGAATGACCATCGATCCTTTAGGGATCATGTGTGGGAGGGGAAGGAGGGAGGGTGAGGGGGTTGGATGGGGGGTGTGTGGTGTGATTTTTCAAATTCCCCCCTGTTCGCCCCCATCCCCCTAAATGTTTTTTTTTGTGTTTTTAAGAAATGTTTTACAAAAATTTTGTTCTTTTTTTTTATTTAAATATATATATTTTTTTCTTTTTAATTTTATTTTTGATGGTTTCGTTTTTAAAAAAATTACATTTCTTTTAAGTTTAATTTTTTTTATTGGTTTTTAGTTTTTGTTTATTTATCTTTAATTAATTTGTTTATTTTTAAGAAAAAAAATAAAATGATGGTAGGGACAAGTTCTCTCTTTATCCGGGGTTGATTTTCATTTTTTTTTTCATTGGTAAGGTTGTTAAGGTCGTCCTTTCAAAGAATTTCAAATTTTGACTTCACTTGACAAAAAATGTGTGTTGTTGGTTGTGCAAGATTTTGATTTGGGGGTTGATTTTATTGATTTTGTTGGAAAAATTATGACATGATGGAAATGGTTGCAAAAGCTAATAAATTTTATCTCAAAAAAAATAGTTGGTACTAGTACCATCACTTTTTTGATTGAGAGGTTGATTTCGTTGTTTTTTACCCAAAAAGATGGATATTTAGAGCCAAGATTCTAATTTTAAAGTGACAATTCTTGTTAAGATGGTAACTATATTGATTATTAAATAAAAACTTTTAGATGTAGATTTTGTTATCTAATAGGTCACTTCAAGGAGGCTTTTCTACCTTCTCCTACCTCATTTTATCCCAATGGGAATAGAATAAATCTGAGACAAAGGAGAGAACCAAAAAAAAAAGTTCTTGAACCATCTAAAAATCGATATTAAAAGCATCCATTGGCAATGCCATAGGAGAAAATTGAGCATATGATACTAGAGATACCTATTCACATTCTCCTTTATGGAATAGGGTAATAGGACTTGCCCTTGACAATATCAAATCCTTTTGGGGTCTAAAGAACCTCCATGAAATGGAAAATTTAACTATAAATAAAGACAATATTGTTGGTGGATTGAATTTAGAAATAATAAAAAAAAATAGATACACATAAGGATATTTTCTCTCTCTATTTTTTTTGTTTTTTGTTTTTTGTTTTTAATTTAAAATGTGTTTTATAGAAAGAAAGAAAGACTAAATAATTTATTTTTAAAATAACATGTTTGTTCTTCTTGTTTTTACATTTTTTCCCAAAATTTCTCTTTCCTTTTTTCTATTTTATTTATTTATTCTATAGAGGGAATAAATCCTTATACATCCAAGAAGGTACTTTTCTTCCTAATATTGTGGGGCAACTATTTATCACAAAGCTTTAGATGTTGGATAGGGGTGTTGAGGACGTTCAAATATTTGTGAGGTCCCTTATAGGGAAACACTCTATTTTAAGGTGAAGTCCATATATTTATTTTCGATATTAAAGTATTATATTTCGAGGAGGGATGGGCTCTCACCAAGTAATCATATGTTTTTATATGAAGGAAGGAAACTCCTATATGGTCATTTTTGTCATATATTATGGGATCCACAAGTAGTGTAGATGGTATTCAACCATCTTATAGGATCCATAGACACAAGTGTAACCTTATCCTCTGAGATCTTATACTTCAATAATTTTTGGAAGACTAGGCATTCTACTCCTTCAAATGTAAATACATCTACTCTCAATACAACCTGCATAGTGGATAAACCAGATGGAATTCTGGTGTTGGATGTGGGAGATCTAATGGTCCATTCTAATGAGATATTATACAAAGAGATTCCATCATATATCATTTTAATGGTATTTATACATTTGTATAAAATCTTTGTGGGTGGTTTAGCTAGAATTGTAGTATGTAGTATGAGTTCCTCCTCTACTCCAAGGGATTCTTCATTATTATTTTTAAAGTTGTGAAGGATGATTGGATAGTATTTGATGAAGGGCCCTTGTTTTGCGAAAGGTTGGGCCTCTACTTTCAACCCTAGTTTCCAGAGTTCGATCCAATATCTATAACTATCACAATAACCCTATTCTAGGTAAGAATGATAAATATTCATCCCGCTTGTGGTTTGAGTATATTTTTCTAGCTTTTGGAAACACTTTGAGATTATTTATTAAATTAAATGTACATTATATTGATCATGGTATTATCACCTATGCATGTGTATGCATCAAAATCAACCTTATTGGGGGTTTATCTAACAATATTCTCATAGGATTGATTGATCTTACCTTTCAAAAATTTAAGATTAAAATAACTACCAACCTCATGAGAACTACTCATATTTTTCATTTTTTAAGAGGTTGCATTTAGTTGTTGTTTTTACCTCCATTTTTGAAAGTGACACTATCGCTAGCACCCTTTTTTTATTTCCTCATCAAAATTAGAACCTCTCACGACCATGGTCTTAAAATACTTGTAATGTTTCCAAAAAAATCCTTAAAATAACCCCCCCCCAAAATAAACATTGAGTTCATTATTCCTAGAATCACTTATGGAAGCCACCCTTATAAACACCATCACCTTACCTCACCATACCACTTCGCCCCCATTCTCCCAACCCAAAAACAAGTGGTGATGACTTGAGGGGGAGGGTATTATGGGAATCACTCTTTCACCCCACCCCCTGACCCCCTTGAATCTCCCTCCTTCCTTCCCCTTGTGCTTGGAACCTAAAGGAATTACCATTGCTCCTTGGGGAGTTTAGTGTGGTGGTTCTAGAAGGTAGGGTGAGGGAGTTCGATGGGGGTTGTGTGGGGTGATTGTGCGAAATAATACACCACAAATGTTGTTTTTTATGTTTCTAATATTTTTTTTGTTTATTTTTTGAATTTTAATTTTAATTTGTATTTAAATACATTTTTTTTGTTTTAATTGCATTCTTGATGTTTTTTAAATTTTCATTTCTTTTAAGTTTAAATTTTTTTCATTGGTTCTTAATTTTTATTTATTTATTTTTAATAAAAAAGTTAAAATGATGATAGGGACAAGCGTTGTGTGTGTAAGGGGGGGAGGGGTATTTCTAGGGTCAATTTTCATATTTTGTTTCACTGGTAACATTGTTAAGGCCATCCTTTCAAAAAAAAATCAAATTTTGAAACCCTAAAAAAATGGGTGCTACTAGTTCCATCACTTTTTAATTCATACGTTGACTTTTATTCTTTTTAACCCAAGATATGGGTTTTTAGTGCCACATTTCTCTTTTTTAGGTCATCGTTCTCGTTAATATGCTAACTATGTTGATTATGGAAAAACAACTTTCAGATGTAGATTGTGTTAGCTAATAAGACACTTTCATGAGGTTTGTCTATATTATCCTGCATCCTCTCTTCTCAATGGGAATAGAATAAATCCCATATGAAGGAGGACAAAAAAGAAAAAAATTCTAAAATCATCTAACAAGCTACATTCAAAGTGTCCATGGGAAACAACACTAGAGAAAATGAACTATTGAATACTAGAGATGAATGTTCAAATTCTCCTTGAGAGAAGGGGGTAGAAGAACTTGGCCTTGGAAATATCAAATCTTTTTGGGGAACTAAATCACCTCGATGAATTGAAAAAATTAGATAAAAATACAAACAATATTGTTAGGTGGATTGATATTAGAGTGAAGAAAAAAAAAAAAAATCCACACAAGGATATTTTTTTCTCTCTCTTTTTATTTAAAATTATGTTTATTTTAAATTTAAAATGTATTTTATAGAAAAAAAAACTAAATATCCAAATCTCACTAGCGAGATTGGATTTGGAGGGTTTCGTTTTATAAGGTGGCCAAAGTAAAAAACTCATCTTACTCAAGAGGAGACACCCAAAAGAATTGATGTGACCTCATTGGTACTTCGCAACCAACGCTATGGGTACTACTCTTCCCTATTTACATTAGATACGCCCCTAGTCAGGGAGCCAACAACATAGCTCAGTTAATTGTTATGTGGATCCTTTTGGAGACGGAAAAGAAGAAAGATGTTATAAAGATACAAGTTTTGGGGAACTCCAAATAGGAAATCCAATGGGCCCAAGGAAAAATAAAAATCCAAAATGTCAATGTGTCAAATATCTTTGGAGATATGAGGTTGGATTTTCCATGTTTTGAATGGATTTATTTTCATCATGCTATAAGAGATCTAAATGTCAAGGAGGATGAGCTATATAAGATCTTTGGAGATATGAGGTTGGATTTTCCATGCTTTGAATGGATTTATTTTCATCATGTTATAAGAGAACTCAATGTCAAGGAGGATGAGCTATATAAGGAAGCATTTCAGTTACAGAGAGGAGCATTTGCGTACTATGATTACTTTGATGGGGTGGAAATCAAAGCTATGAAGTTCCCCCTTTAGATGAAAGAGATAGTAATTGATGAAGTTTTTTGTTTTTTGTATTGATTGACAAAGAAGAAATAGAAGTGGACTATAAAGTTTTGTAAAAATTCTTAAAGGTAACACTCAATAGAATGGAGTCACATTTGTTTTTATCTAAAAGACCTACCAAGGTTGAAGAAAAATATTATAACATGTATATTTCTCAAATACTATTGGAATATAATTTTTGTTTTCTAATATATATATATATATAGATAGATAAATAATTGAAAGATAAAATAATTTTATGAAAAAAAATAATAAAAATATACAAACCAATTTTTTTATTTTTTTTTAAAACATAAACAAATATTTAAAACTAATATTTTATATTAAATATGACCAAATATTTATAAGAAATATTTAAAAATCAATATTTTTTTTTTCAAATAATTTTTTAAAAAATATCTAAACATTCTAAAAACTATTGAAATTTGGTTAACATTCTAAAATGCATTGAAATTTGGTTAGCATAGTATTACTTTATAAACCATTGTTACGTTTATTACCTTTCCCTTCAAAAACATGAAGAGACCATCTAAGGTGTGGCCCTTTTTTACTTTGCACATCAATAACAAGAAAAATCCATGTAAGGTTTGGCCCTTTGGTCCTTACATAACATTATTGGAGAAAATTTCTACAAAGGGGGAATACTTCCTAAAATTCTCTTACATGTTTTATTTGGATGTGTGAGTCTTAAACCTTTTAATATGATGTGGTGTACACACAAATTTTTAAGATAGAAAGGAAAATAATTGCAACCACATATACACAAATAGATTTACCCTCTAAATCCAACTGAGAAACTCACATATAGTTTTAGAGCCGCAAATATATATATATATATATATATATATATATATATATATATATATATATATATATATGATGTATTTTTTTCGAAGAAGCCCATAATCCATTAACCCTGTATTATAATTCAAACATAGTTATTTAATCAAAATTACATTAGCATGGACCAAAAATCGATGTGCCATAATTTTTTTTAAAGAGAGAACCATACAGAAAAACTGCTCCACAAAAACCACTTGAATTGTTGCACCCACCACTAATAATCGTTGCCAATAGCTCATGAAAAGTTCCAATCAAAAATCCTATCAACAACACTATTGCGCTTTCTTATCAAGAGGATGTGGATTCTAGTTTGGCCCCATATTTATAAGTTTCCTATACACAATACATAAGAGGTCACCCCATGGGATTTGGATATGGTTGGATGAGAACTAAACCCCAAGGCATACCACATGTTCTATCACATAAGGAATTATATATATGAAAATTAGACAATAAATTGTTTAAAAAGAGAAAATGATAAATAGCTAAATTTAAACCCTATAAAATTGAAGTGTTAGGTCATTTTACTCCACATAAGATGTATTTCCTCCTAAGAGATCAGAATTTCAAATTTTGAGGGGTAGGGTATGTATACCATTGGACACTTTACCAATCAAATAGTTGGACGAAGAAGGTCCATTGTCCCACAAAAAAGGGGTCTCATACACCAATTAGGTGTATTACCACTCAAATTGTTGGATGGAGAAAGTCGCTTGTCCTTCAGATTGTTGGACGGAGAAGTTCCCTTGTCCCACAAACAAGAAGTCTCATACACCAATTTGGTGTATTATGAGTCAAATAGTTGAATGGAGAAGGTCCCTTGTCCCACAAACAAGGGGTCTTGTACACCAATTTGGTGTGTTGTTTGCTGGTGACCTTAAAAATAGATTATTATTATTATTATTATTATTATTATTATTATTATTAAGTTTAAATGGTCAAGTCCACTTAAAGTTTATTATTATTATTATTATTATTAACTTTAAATGGCCCCATATTTATAAGTTTCCTATACACAATACATATTAGGTCACCCCATGTGATTTGGATATGGGTGGATGAAAACTAAAACCCAAGCCATACCACATGCTCTATCTCATAAGGAATCACATATATGAAAATTAGACAATAAATTGTTTAAAAAGAGAAAATGATATATAGCTAAATTCTAACCCTATAAAATTGAAGTGTTCAGTTATTTTACTCCACATAACATGTGTTTACTCCTAAGAGATCACATGTTAAAATCTAGAGTGGGTAGGGTATGTATACTATTGTACACTTTAGCAATCAAATCGTTAGAGGGAGAGTGCCCCTTGTCCCACAAACAAGGGGTCTCATACACCAATTTGGTGTATTACTTGTCAAATAGTTGAATGGAGAAGGTCCCTTGTCCCACAAACAAGAAGTCTGTACACCAATTTAGTGTATTGCTTGAAGGTGACCTTAAAATTAGATAATTATTATTATTATTAACTTTAAATGGCCCACAAGATCTTCCTCTTAGTTATAAATAAATATATTACCTCTCCTTACATTCGTGAAAGAGTTTCAGGACGTGAAACTAAATATCGTGCTTTTCATCTTCATTATTTTTGTGTAGTGCGAGCTATTTTTATTGAATTAGGAGAGTTATGGTTAGGAATCGCGATAAGTATATGGACATCATCAGCCGAGAATTTGCTTATGATCCAGTGCGATTACCAGTAGAGCAAGATACCGCCCAGGTTCTGTATGATAGAAAAACTCTGCAGACCATTTGGGAAATTGAACAGCATGAACGAAATCCCTTTAGTCGACAATGGTTTGACATTAAAAGCGCCATTCCCCAAACAGAATTAAGAAAATAAATGAAGCATTTTGTTGAACTTCATAGATTTCCCGCAAAAACTGCAATTGCCGAGTATTCAAAAATTCTGAACGGGAGAGAGATGAAGCAACATTTAGTGAAGTTACGTGAATGTGTTAAACAGAGACTGATAATAGAGAAGCAATGGGTGAAAATATGGACGAAAATGAATATAATAAGCTTGTTTTGTGAGTTTCATTCTCAGAACATAAAATTATTCATATCTCTACGGGGCTTCAGATATTTGAAGAAAGTCATTCGCAAAACTCTAACAGAAAAGGACACAAAAGAAGCCGCTCTGTATGTGGGTAAGGAAATAGTAAGTGCAATTGACGTTATAATAAATGGCCTGAGATCACGTGGACAAAATTCCATGGGAATTCTATTGAACTTTGAAAAACGAATCTGTGATTTTAAGTTTGATAGATATTGTAGGCCATGTTTATAACAATAATAAAGACTATACAAAAATCCAATCCCTTGTGTTGCGAGCATTTTCTAGTATTTTTCATGATATTTTCATTGATATTGACATCAATGAAAGTCGGAAAACTAGAACATCCGTACTGGTGGGATATCAAAAAACTAGAAAAGCGGTACTGGTGGGATACCAGTGTGCCCTCAATACATTATGTCAAACAAATGCAAAGGATATCAGCAGCGAAGATTTGAATCACGGGATTGCTATTCTGAGAACAGTGACGGTGACACTAGTATATTTTCGTCAGTTGTACAATCTGGTATTCGTGAGAGCACTTGGGAATGCTGTAATTATCTGCATCTCTACAGAAATTGAGAGATCCAAGGAGTTGAGTGGCTTTAGGGAGGGACAACTTCTTGAAGCTCAAATAGAATAATTCTGAAGCCCTTGCAATGGGTGTTAGGCTCGTTAGAGATATCGTCATGGTGGAAGACCAATTAGCTACTCGTGTTCTTGGACGAGGTTTAGATATAGTAAATGTGAAAAAACGGAGGTCAATCGGGCTTTCGGCCATGACAAATGCTGAATACAAAAACAAAAGACCACGCTGTATGCCGAATCCCGAAATGAGAAAAGGTTGTGGGCCCAGTACTTTGGGTTTTGGGGTTCGGGGTTTGGCTATTACAAATGTCAAACACCAACACACAAGAACTCCCGAATCGCGAAAATGCAAATGGAATGTGGGCCCAGCACTTCAGGGTTTCGGGGTTTGAGATTTGGGGCTTTACGACACCCGATGCACAAACAAAATGAAATAAGAAATGCCGAATTGTGAAATGTGATTAGTGTGTGGGCCCAACAATTTTGGGTTTCGGTGTTTGGTAAAGCAAAGGAACTCCGCGCATATGTAACAAGCAAGTCCCGAGTGCCGAAATATCAATTTTGTATTTAATCTCCTTTTAAAATCACAAGCTCCAACAAATAAACTCGGAATAGATAAATGACCAGGTTCGTAATTAGTAAAACCAAAAAAAAGTTATTGTGTTTTCTCAAAAATGAATTATCAAGAAATAAAATGAGTTTACAAACTCAAGAACTGAAAATCATAAACGCAGAGAAAACCTCCAAACGGGGAATAACCGATTTGATTCAAGAAATGCTTTCAAGCTCTTGTCTCACCCTCTGTGTACGGATTACAATCTGATTGAAGTATTTATAGGAACAAAACTTGCCCCTTTGACCTTAGGAAAAATTAAATCAGGGCGGTGATGCTATTTGGTGGCCTCCAAAGCCTAATGCGGTCACCGCTTGACAGTGAACCCTCACATCTTGAAGGGTCAAGACGAGCACCGATCTGTCGTCATAAGGCGGTGAAATGTTTAATCTCTAACATACTCCCTCTTAATCATTTGAGGGAAAAACAAACTAAAACATGTAAAACAAAATTGTTGTAAACAATGCATTACAGCTTGCAGAACCTAATATTATTTCTATGCTTTTTAAACAATTCATTTTCCAAAGGCTTCGTAAAAATGTCTGTAAACTGTTCTTCAGATCTGCAGAACCGAACAGAAATCTCCTTACCAGTGACGAGTTCTCGAATGAAATGATACCTTGTATCAATGTGCTTGCTTTGTTTGTCAAAAACGTGATTCCTTGACAATGCAATGGTAGATTTATTGTCACAGACAATTTGGGTTGCATCATTCTAGTTATGCAACAATTCATTCAAGACCCTTCTCATCCATATAGCTTGACATGCACTTGCAGCTGTTGCAACATACTCTCCCTCAGTGGAAGATAGAGTCACAATGGGTTGTTTCTTTGATGCTCATGTCATTGCTCCAGATCCAAGACTAAAATATACCTAGATGTGTTTTTCCTATCATCAATGGAACCTGCAAAATCACTATCAGTATATCTGATCAGCTCAAAGTTTAAGCTTGATGTATATCGGATACAAAAATGAGTTGTTCTAGCAACATATCTCAGGATCCTCTTTCTTGCTTGCCAATGAGTACTCTTTGGAGTCTCCATGAATCTGGAAATCAAATTCACATCAAACATACTGTCATGTCTGGTTGTTGTTAAGTACATAAGGCTTCCAACCAATCTCTTATAGAGGGTTGGATCAACATATGATATTTCATCATTCTTGCTCAGTTTAACACCAGTTGCCATTGGTGTTGCAGCTGGCTTGCAATTCAACATTCTAAACCTTTTCAGCACTTCATTTGCATAGTTAGTTGGACAAATGAAAATGCCATCATCAGATTGATCTACTTCAATTCCAAGAAAAAATTTCATCAAACCTAAATTAGTCATCTCAAACTTCGTTTTCATGGCATTTTAAAATCATCTTCAGATAGATCTCCAGTAAAAATCAGGTCATCAACATACAAACAGACAATCAAAATTTTACCTTTCTGGTCTACCTTTGTATACAGAGTTGGTTCACTTGGACTTCTCTTGAATCCAAGACTGATTAGGTATTCATCAATCCTGCTATACCAAACTTTGGATGCCTGCTTCAATCCATATAAATCTTTCTTTAACTTATAAACTATAACGACCTCCTCGTTACGACAACCATTCTAGTAACAGGTGCAATTTTTTTTTTGTTTAAGGTGTGTGCGCGCGTGTAGGAGTAACAACCCACTTAACTGTACGACGCCACTCGACAACCAACAAGACGCAACCATGACAAGACGAAACTGAAGGCACACAACGAGTAATCTGCAACAATATACGATCACAGGCATAAGGCGCACAGCACAGCATTGAGACATACTGGGGGTGCACAGTAAGAACACAGAGGGAAGACTTCAGAGGTTAGGGTTACTATTTCTGCACAGGAAAGCAGGGCGTTTAGTCTTATGTCTTCTGGAAAGAAGATTAGACAGGCTCCTGGCCGACTGCTCAGGCAGAAACTAGTAACTCGACCTAGAACCAGACGCAAGCAAGATGAACATGACAAGACGACCCCGACATATCACAGTGACCACAAGCAATAAACACCCCTAGACATAAGGCGTACAACTAGCAACAGTAATTAGAAAACGACACCAGGTGTTAATGTACAGTACAGTCTCAGACAGAAGAATCCAATAGTAGAGTTCACTATTTCTGCACAGAAAAGCAGGGCGTTTAGTCTTATGTCTTCTCGAAAGAAGATTAGACAGGCTCCTGGCCGACTGCTCAGGCAAAAACCAGTAAATCTTTTAGGGAGTCGCAGTAGTGGAAACTGTGCCTTTAAACAGCCCGAGACTACTGATACGGCTCAGAGTGTGTCGCAAGAGTGGAACTGTGCCTTTAAACAGCCCGAGACTCTTGATACGGCACTGGATTCTTACACCAACAAACACACACACAGGCAGGTATACTAAGGTTACATGGAGGTGTCTATATCCCCAAAATCATAATGACCTTACAAGATAAAAACATTCAGATAAACAGGAGGAGCTCACCATTCAATGTTATTACGATCGTAAAATTTCATTATTATTGTGATAAATAACCTCATATTTAACCTCATATATTAAAAATGGCATCAGGTTTTACTAATAACGATCTGATATCATAACTGAAAATGATTAAAATAACAATAAGACATCATAATTGGAAACGTCAATATATAATCCTAACAATACTAAAGGTCACATTTACAAGTATCAATTTAAATGACAATACAAAAATAGCCATATATATATATTTTTTTCTTTTAAAATGACAATATTTAGAAGAACAATAATTAAAAATGACTCCTTTTAAAAGCACCATGTTTAAAATAACGTTAATAAGAGTGTTCGATATCGGAAATAACAATATTCAATGATAATGTAAAATAACATCATAGGTATAAATGTCATCCTGTTCAAGGTAACAATACGACCTCAAATTAGAATGACATTATAACTAAAGTGACCATATATAACAATAACCCTATTTAATATGACATAGTTTAAATACCAATATTTACAAGGGCCCTAGATAAAAATAACAACAACTGAAAATGCCAATATCTAAATGACAACCTAAAAGGGCAACATAAGGATAACATCATAATTTAAAAATGGCAATATATCAAATAACACATTTAACATGACAATAATGAAAAGGACAATCTAGAAAATGACAAAAATATCCCTATAAACCAAGACAATATTAAAGATAACAGTAATTAAAAATCGTTATATAGAATTAGCATCATGTTTACATACTCGGGTGACAATAAAACTTACGATGTTACTTCGAGTTAGTAATGGAAACTGGGCAATTATTCGGGTTTCTGTGCATGTGATTTCAAGGGGAACCCAGAACGTAGGTCTGACAGGTGGTCAACAATTCGCCGATACGCTAACAAGGTTTGAAAAAGGGTGCCCTGACTGTAACTGCCTTTAACCTTCATTTGATTTTTGCATTGTATAATGGAATTTTACATCATCGTTGAATAGAAGCAGGTAGCATGACAACGACTTTCCCTAAAACGCTATGACTACTGCACTTACATTTAACGGCAAAAATATCACCCGTTCATAATGGAAACAACCTATTCTGAAAAGTTACCTTTTTCATATTACAGCAAATTAAATTATGGTGCCATGCCTCTGCCCTGTATGCTAACAAATGGGTATCATCCATAACGGCTGTATCCTGTAACTGATCTATTGGAATCATGATATCTTGCTGTCTGGTTTAAGTCATAATGCAGTTAATTAACGCTCAATTCCAGCGCTAACGATTTTGCTATATTTCCGAGAAAACTTAAATGCAATAATCTGGCTGGGCAGTAAATCGATAACCCGTGGCATGGCAGTCTGACAGGTTAGGGTTAAATAGAGGCGCACCATGTCATAAAATGAAACGGAACAGGCGCTGCAACTCAGACCAGAATTTAACGCCCATTCTATAGTGCAAAATCGCCTAGAATACAGATGAAAAACGCAGCTCTGGACTGCCCCACTATTTATCAGTAGAACGCAGGTCTGTTACACGCCTAATACATGCAATGAAGGCTAAAAAAAAAAAATGCCCAGGATGTACAGCAGACGCCAATAACAATTCAAAAGCACGCCCACAGTGAATCAGGAAAACGCCCAGGCTGAAGAAAATAAACACTCGCGCGGTAACAAACACCCACCCCCACTGTAAAACACGTGCGGGCTTAAATACATCAATAGAATGGAACGCCCACCTACAGAAGGCTCACGGTATATAAATAACACGCCCACCAAATGAATAAAAATGACCCAGGTAAGAAATTCCCACAGTGTAATAAAAACGCCCCAAACACAAGAATTGCCCACGGCATAGAGTGAAAACGCCCAAATATATTCCAGAAGGACGCAGACCATTAAAACATTAAAATGCAAGGCCAAAAATGAATAGCCAAATCATAAACGAATTGCCAGATCATTGCCAGATCAGTTAAAACGCAGATCATAACGAATTGACCCAACAAAATTTCAGAACTACGACGCAGTAATCAATCCAAACGAATTGCCGAACGAGTGGTTAGCATGACATCAGAAACATTTTTAACACTAAGCATTTATAAGCGAAATTGCCAGAAACGATTTTTTCAGCATGACATCAGAAACATTTTAACACTAACCATTTATAAATGATTTCGCGAGAATTAAAATCATACCGTAGCCACTCGCTCGCTTCGGAAGACATCTCGCGCTCTGTGTCGCGTCCTCTCTCCTCGCCGCTCCCCCTCGCCGACCGCAGAAAGCTCACTGGTACCTCCCAGCCAAACGCTAGGGGTACTCTGCTTCCCCCTAAGCCCCCCGAGCCGCAAAGGGGCCACACAAGAACCAGAGATATGACTAGCTTCTCAGCTCGCCTCCACAGCTGAGCTACCACTCCAACACAGCTGAGATAAACCCAACTCCTCACAAGAAATCCGTCAAGCCACAATCCGGCAGCGTAACGTTACGGTAACCGTTCCCCTCCTTTCTTCCTTCCTTTCCCCTTCTCTTATAGAAATTTGAGACCCACCTACTTCCTTAAATCATTAATTAATTAATTTTTAATGACAAACCTCTAAACATTCTCTGTCGTCCAAGTGTCACTCATCCCTATGGTTCTCCAAAAATTAATTTCTTTTTAATAATTAAAAGACTCAATTCCCTCACTCCCCCAAAAATCACTCCTTAAATTACTCCTAGGGTTCCTAGATCCCCTCTCATGCTTTTAATAAGTTTCCTAAAATGAAGTTGTTGATTTTTAGTAATTTCTTAATTGCTGATTCCTTTTAGCTTTTTACCCTAGGTCTCCTACCTTCCATTATTAAGTTTCCTTTATTACAAGTTTCCTCATTTCTATTTTTTTTTTATTTCTCTCTTGTTTTATTTTTTTATCATATTTTTTTTTAATTATTTTTTTATTTTATTTTTAAAACCCAAAAAGATAAAAGCACTCATAAAACCTTTCATTGTATTTCTAAAATCCTAACTT
>ML794226.1:130742-142779 GCA_009831015.1 Picea engelmannii | reverse complement strand
TTAGGGGAGTCGTTTTAAGAATTTTATCAGGCGTTAAGGTCTTAGGGTCATCTAGGTTGTCTCATCATCATCATCCATGCGACGTGCCCTTCAGGACGCACTACGTGCTCCAAGGGTGCCACTCGCCTCGTTTGCCTCTGTGGTGCGACGTGCCCTTCAGGATGCACCACGTGCTCCAAGGGTGCCACTCGCCCACTTGTGATTCTTTTGCGCGACGTTCCCTTCAAGATGCACCACGTGCTCCAAGGGTGCCACTCGCCGACTTGACGGATTGGTAGACATCTATAACCCCTGGAGTCAACACTCCGCCAGGTGAACTTGTGCGAGACTAAGGGCTCTAAGGAATAAGGCCCCCGCCTTATTGCACGCCCCTTAGAATCATCGTGAGCGACTGTCGCAGTCTGCCCTCACGGCATCGTGGATCCTCTCGAACTAGGTAATCGTTAACCTACAGTTCGAGCCACGGCGGGAGTGCTAGTAGGCTGTGGCAGGGTTGTTGCCCACACCTCTCCCTCAACCTCTCTGGAAATCATGTGTGGCCCCTTTACTCCATATGTGAGTCTTGGTCGGCAAGCTATCGTTAGCCTGCATCATCAACCATCATGTCAGATCATGTCAACAACATATCATCAAATCAATAGCATATCATCAAAACAAAACAATATCACCATAAATGAAACAACCCAAATAGCCCACTCCCTGACTTAATTTGGAGTCCAAGGGAGTTCCACCGATGCCTCTGCATCCTCAAGGTCTGAAACCCTGCACACTCAATGAAACTAAGTCAGCAGCACCTGTCTACATCAAAGTAGTAAAAACATCCTGTCATCTAACTTAACGCATCATAATGAAGGAAAACGTTTTATCATCATAAAAATCCAGATCAGTTGTGAGCAAGTGTCCTCAAAGAATAAGTTTTGTAAGTGCGCCAGAGCAGGATGTTACATAAACCTTATCTCTGTATTTATCAATCTCATAACCCAGAAGTTGTCTTACATAAAATTCTTCTTCCAAATATCCATTTAAAAATGCAGACTTGACCTCCATCTGATGCATGATCCATCTATTCTGAGTTGCAATAGCTAAGACCATCCTTACTATGTCAATCCTTGCTACAGGAGCAAAGGTTTCATTGTAATCAATACCGGGTTGCTAACTAAACCCCTAAGATACAAGTCTTGCCTTGTACTTATCAATATCACCTTCTGCATTCAGCTTAGTCTTAAGAACCCACTTAACACCAATACTTTTCTTGCCTTCAGGTAAATTGACAAGATCCCAAGTGTTATTCGTTTCAATGGAATCAATCTCCTCATCCATTGCTTTTATCCAGACATCCTCTTTAGCAGCTTCATCATAACTTATAAGATCATAAGCTATAAATGCAAAATTTGAAATATGATCTACCTCTTCATTCTGATCATATAATTCTCTTAAACTTCTCGTTTTTTGTCCTTTAAATCTACTTTTCAATGAAGCTAAAGTAGGATCTGATTCACTGGTTACATGTGAATCTATTTGATGTCCACCATGTCCAGATGGCTCAACACGCTCATGATTTCTTAGTGTTCTAAATTGAGATGGGATGAAATCTAGTGCTAGCCTTGTTGGACTTCTTGCTGCAGGCATATGTGCATGTGGAACCATTTGTCCATCTTCTTCACTCTGCTCAGCTCCATCATCATCTTCATGGGGTAACATAGCTCCCTCTGAAATTGATTTGTCCATACTTCCATCCCAAGCTTCATCTTCTTTAAAATGAACATCTTTGTTGATTACATATTTCTGGGTGATGGGATTGTAGAGTTTATATGCCCTAGATTCTTCACTATATCCAACAAAGATACATCTCTCGCTTCTGTCATCCAACTTTCTCCTCATTTCTGTAGGTACATGCGCAAATGAAACACATCCAAAAATTTTAAAATGAGAAACATTGCAAGACTTACCATCCCAAGCTTCCTGAGGTACACAATCCCTCACGGTCTTGGTTGGACTTCTATTCAAGATAAAAATAGAGAAAAGAACTGCATGTTCCCAATATTCATTTGAAAGATGCTTCTCTTTAAACATGCTTCGAGCCATATCCATGATGGTCTGATTCTTCCTTTCAACCACTCCATTATGTTGTGGAGTATATCGAGCAGTAAACTACCTTTTAATTCCATGAAGACCACAAAATTCAATGAATTCATTCAATTTATACTCACCTCCTCTATCAGACCTGAGGATCTTAATGCTTCGACCACTCTCATTCTCAACCATAGAATTAAACTTCTTAAAAACATCAAAGGATTCAGACTTCTATCTCAACAAATACAACCAAGTCTTCCTACTCAAATCATCAATGAAAGTCATAAAATAAACACAATCAGTTAAAGTTGTTTGGATACAACTCTCACAAGAGCTTGTAGGTTGTTGAATACAGAGAAACCCCTTTACCATATGCTTCTTTTGTAATAGATCTAAGCCACCAAAATGTAAATGACCATATCTCAAATGCCATAACCAAGATTCATCTGTACTTCCAACTTTATAAACATTCAAAGAACCACTTGAATCATTTCTCATAATAAGTGGAAACATCTTGTTCTTGGTCACCTCTACTCCAACAATCAACTGTTTGCTGGGAAATTTATCATAGATTGTAAAAACCTTGTTCTTGAAGAAAACTCTGTACTTTTTCTCCATCAATTGTCCAACACTGATAAGATTGCATTTTAAACCAAGGACAAAGTAAACATCATCAATATTTCTTCTTTGATTGTTCTTAGTGTAAACTAGAACTACACCTTTACCATTAACTGTAACCTTACAGTCATTTCCTAGTTTGACTTCAGACTAGATACTAGTATCAATGGAAGAAAATAAGTCCTTATTACCAGTCATGTGGTTGCTACAACCACTATCCAAAAACCAAATATCATTTGCACATTCCTGAGTGACGTTATAGGTCAAAAACCCAGAATTTTGATGATCCTGAGACTCATTTGTGATATGTGCAAAGTGATTTCCATCATGTCCCTGTTTCTTGCAACATTTGTTAGCAAAATGACCAAACTTCTTACAATAATAACATTGCACTTTGGATTTATCATACCTATGATTTTCTTGCTGCCAGGGTTTGTTGCTGCTCCCTCTTAAATTACGAGGATTTTGTTGGGGCTTCTGCTCAGACTCTGATTCAGCTTTGTTGTCCCTTGGGCCAGAAAATCGACCTCCTCTTCCATGAGTATGAAACCTTCCTCTGCTTCTTCCTCTCGTAACATGCAGTTGGGATCTAAAAGCATGCTCCAATGATCCTTCTTCATATCTAGATATCCTAGATTCATGAGCAACAAGAGAACCAGTTAACTCATCAATTTGCATTAAACTTAAATCTTTAAATTCCTCTATGGGAACAACAATAGGCTCAAAATTCTTGGGCAAACTTCTCAGCACTTTCTCAATGACTCTTTTATTCTAAACATCATCTCCATGCTGCCTGATCTAGTTCACAATAGTCATTACTTGAGTCATGAAAGTATCAACACTTTTGTTATCCTTCATCTTCAGATTTTCGAAATCCCTTCTCAAGTTTTGCAACTTGACTGTCTTCACCTTGGACACCCCTTGATAACAGGTTTCAAGAATGTCCCAATCCATCTTTGAAGATGCAGCACTAGCAATCTTCATAAAAATGGATTCATTTAATCCTTGCTGGATTAATCCAAGAGCTTTTGTATCCTTCTTCTTGTTTTCCTTCAGCAAAACACGGTCAACATTAGACAAAGTCAATTTTGCTGCAGCATCAGTTGGCTTAGCATAACCATCAATACCATAAGTCCACAAGTCCTGAGAATGCAAAATCGTCCTCATCCGAATATACCAGGAGTCATATGACTTCTCACTCAGTAAAGGAACCTGAATCTTAGAAGAACTACTACGAGACACAACCATTTATAAAAATTGACAGAATTTAAATAAACCTTCATGCAGAAAAATATGAGAATAAAAGTTTTGGCACTAACAGGAATAATCAACAATGAATTAAGCAATTTCCAGATAAATTGTAGGCTCTGATACCAAATGTTAAAAAACGAAGGTCAATAGGGGTTTCGGCGATTACAAACGTTGAATACAAAAACAAAAGATCATGCTATTTTCCGAATCTCGAAATGAGAAAAGGTTGTGGGCCTAGTACTTTGGGTTTTTGGGTTCGAGGTTTGGCGATTACAAATGCCAAACACCAATACACAACAACTCTCGATTCGTGAAAATGCGAATGGAATGTTGGCCCAGCACTTTGGGGTTTTGGGGTTCGGGATTTCGCGGTTTATGAACACCCGACGCACAAACAAAATGAAATAAGAAATGTCGAATTGTGAAATGCGATTAGGGTGTGGGCCCAACAATTTTGGGTTTCGGTGTTTGGTAAAGCAAAGGAACTCTCCAGATATGTAACAAGCAAGTCCTGAATGCCGAAATATCAATTTTGTATTTAATCTCCTTTTAAAATCACACACTCCAACAAATAAACTTGGAATTAATAAATGACGAGGTTCGTAATTAGTAAAACCAAAAAACAATTACTGCGTTTGCTCAAAAATGAATTTATCAAGAAATAAAATGAGTTTACAAACTCAATAACATAAAATCATAAACGTAGAGCAAACCTCCAAATAGGGAATAACCGATTTGATTCAAGAAATGCTTTCAAGCTCTTGTCTCACCCTCTGTGTACGGATTACAATATGATTCAAGTATTTATATGCACAAAACTTTCCCCTTCGACCTTAGGAAAAATTAAATCAGGGAGGTGATGCTATTTGGTGGCCTGCAAAGCTAAGGAGATCACCGCTTGATAGTGAACCCTCACGTCTTGAAGGGTCAAGACGACCACCTGTCATAAGGCGGTGAAATGAATAATCTCTAACAATAAAAGACCTTGTTCAAATGTTTGAACTTTATACGTAGATGGAGAATGAAGATGAGAATGAGGTAGCGAATCGAAAGTCATCCCTCTTAGTTTGTGTAAACAACTGCAGATTGATTTAGTGTGTTCACTACATAATAGCAAGAGATGTATTGGATATCAACGAAGATCCATTGTTGAATGTTGAAGTTCTCTGCAAATTCATTAGTGATCCAACCAGGATACGTTTGTCAGTCGTGAGTGTGAATTGAACCTTCAATTATTTATGTCTTATGTTGTAGATCGTTCTAAAGTGGCAATGGTGAGAAATTGAATTAATAGGTTTAATTCTTGATTTATTTATTTTATTTATATTAATATGTTCATGAGTTTCATTTTTAGTTAATTTATATTTGGACTATGTTTTAATGTAGTATTCTATTTTATTATATTGTAAGTTTTTATTAACCTCGATATGAATTTCATTTTTTATTAATTTATATTTGTATTTATATTTTACAGCAGTGCTTAAATTATTTTATTATATTATAAGTTAGTGTTAACGTGGTTATGAATTCCATTTTTCATTAACTTATATTTATATTTATAAATTAACTTTAGAGTAGTGTTTAAATTATTTTATTAGATTACAAGTTTATTAATATGTTCATGAATTCCATTTTTCATCAAGTTATATTATTATATTGTAAACTTTTCTTAATCTTGTCATGAATTCCATTTTTCATCAACTTATATTTGAATTTATAGTTTAGAGTATTATTTAAATTATTTTAAATTTAAATATCAATATGTTATTTATATGCCAAAAAAATTATTATTTAATTTTTTTCAATTATTTTAAATTTAAATATGAATATGTTCCTTATATGCAATTTTTTTTAATTAATTTTTTTTCAATTTTTAATTAATTAATTAATTATTTATTTTAAGTAAAAAGGGAAGACTCTGTTTAGATTATCATTGCCAAGTTATAGAGTCTGATTACGATGCCAGTTGTCCCGCCTAACAAGGAAACTGAGACAGTTGGGCATTCTATGCCATTTGTTTCCAAGCAAATAAAACTATCAGAGTGTAGTCCTACCCGAAGGAAACCAGGACGCCTAGTCATGAAGTTCAGTGTGTGTACTGAAAACATGGTTGCAACATAACTAAGATCTAACTGGGCGAAAACCTTGTTCAGAAACAAAAAAGATTGCTAACTAAGAAAATCACTGAACCTTTTATCCATTCGGCTCTTCCTCATCCCCGTGCCTTCGCCACCCCGCAGGAAATGCATAATCTTGCACGCACGTAGGGCACTGCCGCTTCGGGAGAGTTCTAGAGTGAGCAACAAACAAAATGTCAAGTCGATGGTTGATTCGAGCGATGCGAAAGATTTGATTGTCCAACAGGCTCCGCATGTCAAAGATTAGAGCTAGGTACCCCAGATTGGTGAAAGGATGTTGGTCCTGCCAATTGCCCTTAGCAGAGGCTAAGGGAATTGACCCCGTTGCTCCTTCTCTTTCATGTTCTTCGTTGTCTTGATGTGCCGGCCAGTTGAGTAGCTGAGTCACCTCCTCCATAGGTGCACTAGTGGGTGAGTCATTTCTTCCTTTTGCGCAGGACGGGGTCTCTTCTTCAATATAACAGGTGGAAAATTTCTCTGTCGGGCGAGTTGCACTGGAGCCAAGCGGTTTGCCTGAAGGCGGAATCTTGTTGTCAGTGCCAAAATTAGTGGGACTATTCCAATTACCTGGGACGATGAAAAGAGGGAGCTTTGGATAGCTTTGCATGGCCTTGTCCAGGGAAATTTCTTCCACGTACGCCATTGGAGGCGTCCGAGGTTTCTTGTGTCTTCGCGAGGATGCCATGGCCAACGTCTGCTCGAATTTCTTCTGCCTCTGCCTGCAAGATTCAGTTGTGTACCAAGTTTCATCCCTACGTGGCTTTCCTTGTGCTCTGGGCATAATAAATAACATGGAGATGTCCAAGGTTCCCTATGGGTGGATGGCTCTGCTCCAAAACTCCAGGGGGTCTGCGAAATTCGGCTCTGCAAAATTTAACTCCGCATTCGAATTTGCAGCATGTGAATGGCACTCAAAGCTGTCGAGGTGGGTGATAAGGAGGAGGACGACGGTGACTGCCATGGCCATTAAGGCTGGCTTCCGAGTGCTCTGGTGCGCTGTACTGGTCACTTGCTTGAAGGGCCTCATCTCCTAGATAATGCTACACAGTTTCATTCATGTTTAATTACTGAGGGGATGGTCGTTGGTGGTTGTATTAATGGTGTATCCCAGCATTATCCTGCGTGGCTCAGCTCTATGACGTGGCACCCCATCCGGGGGAATTTTTAATTATTTATTATTTATTTTTTTTCAATTATTTTAAATTTAAATATGAATATGTTCCTTATATGCAATTTGTTTTAATATATTTTTTTTCAATTTTTACTTGTACAATTTAATGTTTGAAATGATTAATTTTTAATAACTTAGTTATGAATTTCATTTTTCATTAATTTATATTGGGATATTTATTTTAGTGAGTTGTTAAACATATTGTAAATTATTTAGATTTGAATTCTAAATTTTAAATTATTATTTTTTTCATATTATTAATTTAATTCTTTTTTCAATTTTTAATTGTAATTTAATATTTGAAATAAATACATAACATTAATTTGAAATAAGTGGAGATAATTGGTTTGAAATTACCTTTTCAAATATGGTTTAAAATTACCTTTTGACATTGAGTTTATCAATAAATATTTTACATACATTGCTAACATGTTTTTGCTCATCCATTTATACTACATTATAATTAATCTATTTATACTATTATAGTTAATAAGATTTATAAAAACAATATATATCGTCCTTGTAAAAAGGTTAGAAAAATGATGTAATTTAAATAAAACTTAAAATATTAATAGATCACATAGTTTTTATAACTGAATTGATTGATGAGTTTATTAGAAAAAAGGAGGGGTATGCATAGTTGCATTAGTCATAATTACAAATTTGTGGAAAGTTTTGTTCCAAAATATGAAGTAGAGTTTGGAATTTCTGCATATATCTCTATTTTTTACTAAAAATGCCACACATTCCATCACAAACCTGCTAGATATACATGGCTACAAAGGAGAAAAGAAAAAATGCATATTTACTTATCATTAGCTTCTAATAGAGGTGTACGGATGTGTCCATCACATATTGTCTTCATTTGTATCCTTTGGGTTACCCAACTATTGTGCCTCAACATTGCTTCGTTGCGTCGTCTCCTGTCCTCAGTCCATTTTTGCTAAGCGCAATTGTTACATGACGGGAAGGGGAGAAACATTGGATGCCCTTGACACCATTGATGTTGTTGGAGATTTTTGTCCTTGAAGTCACAGTGGAAATTTTACAAATGATTGCCATAAAGATCTAACATCCTCTGTATTATAATTGACGACTCACATAACAACTACATGTTCCTCATGATGGTGAAGTTCCTGCGCATGAAATTGTTCTTGAAGTTGTGCATTTAGGGACCTCAAGTCTTATGTTTCTTCTTTTTGGTCTCGAACTTGGTATTGATGTAAGCTCAAAGCGCAATTGTGACATTCACATCTTTCTCGACCACGCCTCTACATTTTCTCTTCCCCTAAATTCTAGGAGATGTGCAGTTCTTAAGATGCCTAGATATGCTAGAGCTCCACAACAGATTTTTGAATTGCATAGATTCCTTCATCCTCTTCAAGTCGTTATGCTCAGATTGCTTCTAGGAAGCAAATTTCATAATTAATTCCCCCTATCGTAAGGACAACTCCAAAATTTTATATGATAACGGATGAATGACTCTCTTTGATGCCAAAGAAACATAATCTGTATCCATGATAGGTACGATACTAAGAGATCAAGCGTGGGAAATCCTCAGGAAATATTTTTTTTTTTGTAAATAAGAAGTATATGTATATTAAGAGCCTTCTAAAGCCGCGGTAGAGTATCAAAATACAGAGATATCCACGCTGCAGTTACTGGACTACCCCAGCAAAGGGGAAACCAGTCCAGCCAGCTCATGAGTCAAACAATTCATAAGTTAAGCTAGTAAAAAGACAGTATTCAAACTGTTTATCATCTAATACTAAGAGATTGACAGGACTTGAAAAATGCTAAAGACCTAGACACCTGGAAGATAGCCTGACCACATGGCGTGGAGGTCCTCTGTCCAAGGCTCTTCCTCAACATACATCGTCTGGTCAGCCCATTGTCGTCCCCCTTCCTCGTCGCACGCAATTCCATCAACTTTGCTCTCTCGCTCATCCTTCTCCTGTTCCATTTCTGTTGGGCGTTGCTCCTTGTCCAGACCTTCACCTGTAGCAGTAGCGGCTTCCTCCATTGGAGCAGTTTCGACTGAGTCCAAGGAAATATCCTCATGCATGGAGGAGAGAATTTGAATAAAGCTCGCCACCTTCTCGTCTGTAGCCTATAGGCAAAAATGAAGATCCGCCACCCCCTGCCCGAGTTCAAAGACCAGGTCGTACAATACAGTCAGGCGGTCTCTAAACTCTGCCCTATCGAAGGAGTTAGTGAAATGGTGTCCAGCCCTCTTAGGCGCACCATGAGGAGAAGGTTCATAGCCCAGGTTTCCCAGAGGGTCAAGGATTGGCGTGGGGGAAGAGGGATTCACCGGGGGGTCTTGAAAGTGTCGCAAGAGTGAATTTGGCGATCGGGGGATAATGTCCAGAGAATTGAACTACGCATTCTGTTGAACTTATGGGGAAGCACAGTTGAACTCAGACTGAAGGCGGGGGGAAGAACAGATGGAGGGCGAGTCAGGAGGCATGACCGAGGGCCTACGAGGCTTCCAGGGAGAGCCCCTCCTCGGTCTTCCCCTTGGTCGAGTCATAAGGTGCACAGTGAGACTTGAAGAAGTGACTAAGAGCACCTGGTGAAGGAGAATGGCAGGGGCGACATCGACCCAGAGGAATCGCGCATAGTCAAGCCTGTGCTGCGAAGGGATGAGCCCTGCGGACAACAAGCGAGGGTAAATGACAAGCATTGTGAGCCAAACCATTTGAAATCGCTGAGAAGGGGAGAGGACTGCGTAAATGCTCCCTCGTATCGCAATTAAGGCCATTTAAGCTCAGTGGAGGGTGGCGGGCTGTGGCACAAGCCCATCACGTGGCTCCATGCCCCGGTGGCTGGTGCCTGCCCCCATTGCATGCCATGGTGACTGCACTAACACCCCATCCGGGGAAAATCCTCTAGAAATATTGATTACATGAGTATATGAGATTAATTCTTAACGCCAAAGCAACATAATCTGTAGCCATGATAGGTACAATACTAAGAGAACGAGCGTGAGAAATCAAATATCGATTACTTGAGTATATGAGATTAATTCTAGATAAGTGAGGCCACAAGAGTGTTTGTGTGAAGAGAGGACAACTCGATGTTGCAATATACATGACAGGAAAGATGGGTCCACAACGAGCCAACACGGGCCCATATTCCAAATGGTAGAGAGGACATGCTTGGTGTTGAGGAAAAAGGGCTCTAAGGTGGCCACCAATGCTAATACTCCATGTGGCCCATAAGATATTGAGTAATAAACTTGCTTGATTAATAATGTATTTGTATGTGGTGTAAAAAAACGTTAGATCTATATATTGTTATTAGATTTCATTGGTTTATATATTATTTCAAAATTATGACATAGGTGTCTTTAATATTTTTTTTATTTTTTTTAAATTGTATTTATGATTTTATATAGTTTTATAGAAATGTTTTATTTAAAATTAAAAATAAAAGTAAAAAAAAACACAACTCTTTTATATATTTATATATGTTTTTTTTTCATCCATAAGAAACACTTAATCTAATATATTACTGAGAAAAAAATTTCATTTTTTTAACCATCAGAATTAATAATTGGTATGTTTGATCTGGGATAGGCCTAAGATAAAGTCTTTTGTTTGCCACTATAACCCAAGAGTATATCCAACAACCTGCAAGCAACATATTTCAATAACTTGTGACTTAGAAAGGGTCGAGGCATCCCAATTCCCACCTTAGTGGACCTCTGTGATATCCCCCAAAATAAAATAATTTGGAAATTTAAATTTCTCAGAAATTATTCCATTTTTGGTAAATACGAGTTTGAATTTTTTTTTTCCATTTATGGCAATTCTGAATTTCGAATTTGTTAATTGTAATAAATTATTATGACTATTGGGAAGGACTCTGATTTCACCCAACTAAATATTTGACAATGACACTTGTTTGAAAACAAGATATTTTATATTAATTGCACGAAGACAAATGGAACAACCATGTTAAAAGTAGGTGACCATGACTCCATGAGTGGGGAACATGTTGGAGCTACCCCTGGACTGATTTGTACAAGTGGAAAATTAAGGATTTGGCCATTGGCAACCACTGGAAAATCAAGGATTTAGGAAGCTACGAAAATTCCAAAGAAGTAAAAAAAGACCTAAGCAAGTTACAAATAAGCATATGCGAGGAGGTAGGACGTTGCTAAGTATGCTGGGAAGAAGTTTGTTTTGGGTATTTTTATTTTTCACTTGTTGTTATGAACACTGGAAGGGTGTGAGGCAAGGAAAAAGGGGACTAAATTGAAGGACAGTGATGTAGAGGGATTTTCCAAGTTCGCCCTTATGGACTCATGGTCAGGCTAGGGGGTGAATTAGGAAAGTAATCGTGGTTGCTCGATTCTACGATTGGGAGGAACGTGGCTATTCCATTTGTTTTCTCTGCAAGCCTAGTTTAGATATGTACCCTAAACTCTATCTGTATGAGTGATTTTTTTTATATATTGAAATTACTGTTCATGTTATCGTTATATGAAAGAGTTCTAGTAGCTGTTTTTAATGATCGTATAACTGCTGTAAGTATTTTATGTACTTAAATATTTAGTATTCTACCTCGGTGGAATGAATTGGTTAGTGTTATAATGAGATTCTTAATGCTGGTATACATGCAAGAACCTAGACAAAGACTGTTTGAAATTTAGTGAATAGACTATAGGATTTAAATGCAGATTTATTTTCCAGAATCAAATTTTAATCAGAAGTGAATAGATACCAATGAATGAACAAAGATATTATATGTGTATATATATGTATATATATATATATAT
>ML794226.1:110786-121982 GCA_009831015.1 Picea engelmannii | reverse complement strand
ATGTGTATATATATGTTTTAAACTTTAACAGAGCCGAATGAATGAACAGGGCTAATTATATGCGTATATATACTTCAAACTTTAAATAGAGTCAATTATATATATATATATATCAATGCACGAAAAGAATGATTATGTGCGTATGAATGTTTTAAACTTTAACATAGTAGAATGAATGAATAGAGATATTATATGCGTCTCTCTCTCTCTCTCTCTCTCTCTCTCTCTCTCTCTCTCTCTATATATATATATATATATATATATATATATATATATATATATCAATGCACGAACAGAACGATTATATGCGTATGAATGTTTCAGACTGTAAATAGAATTCATTATACAGATGAGAACGATGAAGCATATGAGTATGAACGTAAGATCACCCTATTTTATTGGACGAGATAATCATGCTAGGATAATACTACAGGAGAAAAGATAGACGACTTGTCACTACATATCTTATTCATGCTATGCGCAGAAAGGAAGCAAAGCATTTTTTTTATTTAAATCACTTTGCATTCTCATAAATCATAGAGCAATGCAAATCCTTGATAAATATACAACCAATCGAAACAAACACATACGAACACACAGAGTTGGAAGTTGTGGGACCTTTAGTAACGATTTAGTTGGGGTAAACAGACCTTTTAAACAAAAGAAAAGAAGAATTTCATTCCCAAGTCCCTCACATCATGCTTACATATAAATTGCAACTTTGATAATAAAAAAAAGGGTTTAAACCCTTAGTTATCTGATACAGAGAATCGGTGCTTGAACAGAGGTCATCTTAACATAGGAAAATAAAAACTACGAACAAAATTCGAGACCTCCAAATCTTAACGAGTTGAAGGGGCATATTTTGGAACCCGAGTACCTTTGCAATATTGAGTAGAGGCTAGAACCCGTGCTATGAAGGGGGCACACCTGCATTTGACCATCACATTAAAACATTAGAAAATTTATAGAGTAAAATATTGATTTATAAACTCAAAAAGGAATAATGATAACCATAACTGTAGGACTACTTAAATTAGGTCTGAAATGCCACATCCTCCTGTTTCCATTCTTTGCTTCGTAGTTAACCCGGCCAGAGGGGAAAAGAGTTTGAAAGCTCCTGCTGGGTACCCTCGCAATAGTAAGATCCCCACCATTAATACATAGAAAATCGAATGTCAAATATTTCCCTTGAAAAAATAAAATAGCAGTGCGAATTCAAACAAGAAATCATTTGATAAAACCCTTGATGAACAAAGCAAAGAATGCAAGGAATGACATCATACTTTTCACCAATAAAAGTAATCATGAAGAATAACCTAACTTCATCAAGGGATACTACTCTGAGTCACCCCAGTTTACAGTTGTTGAGTATAGGGTAGAAAAAGGATTAAATTAGAAATAGACCCACGAGACACACACAGTAAACTCGAAGTATGGTTCCCAGAAGTAGAGGGTCTGCGACCCATGGTTATAGTAAGAAAACCTTTTACTGTCACTACGAAATTAAAATAATCACGTAGACTCTATGGGAGTAAGGAAAGTCTGTAACCCATAGTAAAGTTTATAGGAAATAATTTTCTTCTCGGCTTCAACCAAAAACAATAAACTCTGTTTGAATCTGAAATACGACAGTCCCTTAGAGAAAACTTACCAGGCATTGTCATCGGCTACACCAAGGGTTGTTCATGGAGGCGATAGATGTTTCCCTATGGAAGTTGCATGATACAAACCCCTTCCCTTCGAAGGCATAAGAAATGAGACCTCCAAAAACTTAAGACGCATGATTATACTCTTTACAGCATCAGAAGTACAAGACCTTACTCTAGGGCAAGTGGGTGTATCCAGATTGGAAAGAATAGGAGGAAGAGACATTGGGGCTATGGATTGTAGGATCCTTAATTAATTCCATGACAGGGTCTTAAACCCCTCATGATAGGTACATCCTCCACCCTGAATGTAGGAGATACAAAGTAAACCAAACAGTAAAACTATGACTACCAATGAAATAGTCCACTACCAAACCATGAAATTATCGTTTCGTTACTCTGGCCAGCAGAGGAGGGTTAGTTAGATTTAGTTTTGTGGAGAATGACATGGAAAAAATCGTGTTCATTTCTTTATGGAAGGGACAAGTTGTAACATAACGAAAGTAGAACCATCAAAGGAAAACACTTAGAAACCTTTCCTAAAACAATTATTAACCTCCTTAAAACCTTTCCTGTCACAACTTAAAGACTGATGTTGACATAGTTAGGTAGTGCATGAGATTTTAAAACCCAAGACATAATTTCATGCGCATATTCCAATTCTATTAAACACAAAGGAACTGAAATCCCCATCCTTGAGTATAGGTAGGGCATGCATTATAATAAAGCCTTATAATAAAGTAAGATTTAGAATATACTTGCATTTGAATTTTGTGTAAGATATCAAGCCAAGGGTATTAAGCTTAAGCCAAGTGTATTAAGCTAGTATGTTATAAGGTCGTGCAAGAAAAAATGACGCAACCTGCCCCTCACCGACCAGCCGCTCTCACCAGGACCTTCTTCTATTCACAGGCCCGAAGAGTCAAAGCTCTTCCACCTCTCCTCGGGAGTTCCCCACAGTAAACTCCTCCTACGATCTTCCCCTTTCTTATTGGGATATCGGAACTCGCGAGTTCGCGAGTTCAGCGCTCACGATATCAGGTCTTTTACTCCCTCGAATCCCGATGGTCAACAGTCAGCGGTTCCTCGTCCGTCGGGGATTTCCCTATCGGGAAATTGGTGAATACGATACCACAATTCACATGCCCCCTAATTCTCTGAACCCGAACTCCGAATTGACGCCACCTGTACTTCACTAAAAACTCGTGGTCCCACACTGCCACATCCTCTTCGGGATTTCGCGAATCATGGATCCACGATGCAAGTGTTTCTTGTTGTTGAAAACTCCGAACGCCGAATCCCGATATGATGGGATCGCGTGCCACCTGTCCCTGCTCCGATCGACGGCTCTCGTTAAATCGAGAAATCACGACTCGTGATCTCAACGAGTCTGCACCTCTCCTCGACAAACACCGAATGCCGATATGAGATGGCTCTTGCTTCTCCACTTTGAAGATCTCCTCTGCTTCAAATATTCTCTCGGTTCGAACCCCACTGGGGTCTATTCTCACCGTATTCACGAAGGAACTATTCCTCCTGAGCTTGAGTCCTCTGACTCCTCCAGAAGCTCTTTCACGTGCATTTTACGTGCTCGACCTCCAACAACTCTCAAAGTGTTGAAGTTTTCCACACCTGTGCAAACCTGCTAACAGTAGTCCCACACCTTCCTTTTCTCAGATTAACTTCTGAGAATTCAGGTTCGACCGGCACTTCCCTGCACGCTCGAACAACCCAATTCAAATTCTGAGCAGATGAGAATGAGAGTTTAACTGTAGAGCCTCCTCAATGCACTCTATGCAGAGGAATTCAACTGCACTCCATGCAAGAATCTTCTGGCTTAATAGAGAAATGATTTAAACTCATTCCCTCATTCTCTCAGGTTTCAAACCTGCCATGAAATCACATACGCAGCATATAGAACAAAAGCATAACAAGAAGCAAATATGCAACAACACAATATCAACAACACACAGAGAATAACCACAGCCATGGAATTGAATCAAAGACTCTTTCTATTAATTCAATCTGTACATGGATGTTCTACACAAGTTCTCTTCTTGCTCTCCTCTTGCTCCTGTATGAATGAATACTATCCTTACAATAATACAAAGGAGGGTGCCTATATTCCGTTTGCCCTCGAAAACTGGAATCATCATATCTACAATTAAATTCCTACCTATCTTTACATTAATTCTATTAAATGCCTCAGCTACTAAGGACATGAGCATAAAGGCTCAAATTCCATTACAATGTACAAGTGCTCTTCATTACATCAGCTCATTAATGTTTGGCGCAACATATCAAGGTGTTTCAAAATTGGTGCTAGTGTTGCCCAGCTGTTCTTTCTTCCTCCTCGCGCGGGCTCGCTTGATGAGGTGTGGATGCTCCTGCATCATACTCCTCGGCTCAAAAGACTTCATGGGCTCCTGTCCATGAGCTCCTGCACAGTTTGTCCATGCCTCTGGATAGCTTCCTCTGTTTCCCAGCTGGCATCCTCCACTGGGTGATTCTTCCATTTCACCAGGTACTCAAAGTACTGCTTCCGCCTGGTCTTTCTACCTACTCTTTTATCCAGTATACACTCCATCTGTGGTTTTTCAGCTATCGGCATCTGCTTCTGCCATTGGACCATTGGTTCCTCATTTCCAGCTTCAGCTTCATAGCCCTGTATGGGTATAAATCCGAAATGTTAAAAATCGGAGATATCCCGATGCCCTCTAGAATCTCAAGCTCATATGCATTCTCGCCAAATTTCTTCAGGACTTTGCACGGCCCAAGATTCTTCATCTTGAGCTTGTTATATGTTCCCCTCGGGAACCTTTCTTTCCTCAAGTGCGCCAGAACCATATCCCCAACTTCAAACTGAAGCTGCCTCTTTCTCTGGTCGACTATGCGCTTATATTCCTGATTCGCCTTCTGCAATCGCTGCTTCACCTTCGCGTGAAGTTCCTCCATTGCTTCAACAAACTCTTCAGCACTCGCGCTGCTAGTTTCAACCTGTCCTGACTCCCTGAGCTCAGAAACTCCTCTCGGCTGTGTCCCATACAAAATTTGAAATGGGCTCTTACCTGTACTCCGATTCACCGAATCATTGTACGCAAACTCGACTTGTGGTAATATCTGGTCCCAACTGCTGTGGTGCTCCATTACCAAACCTCTCAACAGATCTCCCAGACTTCTGTTGACTACCTCTGTTTGTCCATCTGTCTGTGGATGATAAGCCGAACTAAAAGCCAAATTAGTTCCCAGCTTCTTCCATAGCGTCCTCCAAAAATGACCTATGAATTTAGTATCCCGATCCGAAACTATGCTTCTCGGCAATCCATGCAATCTGACAATTTCCCTAAAAAACAAATTTGCTATGTGGGTCACGTCACTGGTCTTATGACACGGAATAAAATGTGCCATCTTCAAAAACCTATCTACCACCACGAAGATGGAATCAACTCCTCGCCGAGTTCTCGGCAATCCTAGAACAAAATCCATACTAATCGCCTCCCATGGCCTCTTAGGTATGGGCAATGGATGATAGAACCCTGTGTTCTGCTTTCGGCCCTTTGAATGTTGACATATTCTACACCTGTCAACAAACCTCTTTACATATGTTTGCATACCTGGCCAATAATATGATTCGCTCAGCTTGGCGAATGTTTTTTCATACCCAAAATGACCTGCTAAGCCTCCACTGTTCTTTTCTCTTACCAAATTCTCCCTCATGGAGCAATCTGGAATGCATAGCTGATTGCCTTTAAACAAAAATCCTTCCTGGATTATATATTCCAGCCATGGACTCCGATCTCTGAGAACTAGATTCTCAGCTGCTTCATACGCTTCCCCGAAGTCTGCATCACTTGCATACATATCTTTTAAATTTTCAAAACCCAAGGTCTTGACCCTGGATTCCTGCAGCAATAAACATTTCTGCTCAAAGCGTCAGCTACTTTGTTAGCAGTCCCTGAAATGTGCTTGATCACAAATGTAAAATTTTTCATGTATTCTACCCACTTCGCATGCTTCTGGTTCAATTTCTCCTGTTGACTCACGAACTGCAATGCGTGATTATCGCTGTATAAAACAAATTCCTTGGGTATCAAGTAATGCCTCCATTTTTTCAATGCCTGTATGATGACATAGAATTCTTTATCATATGTGGAGTACTTCAGCTTTGCATCATCCAGCTTCTCGCTGTAATATGCAACAGGTCTGTCATCCTGACTCAAGACTCCTCCAACAGCATACCCACTGGCATCACACTTCACTTGGAAGGTTTTCTGAAAGTCAGGCAACACCAGAATTGGTTGCTCTGTTATCTTCCTCTTCAACAGATTGAAGCTCCTCTCAGCCTCTGCTGTCCAATGAAAAACTTTATGCCGCTTCTTCACAGTGTCCATCATTGCGGCGCTAATTCCACTAAAATTCCGAATGAATTTCCTGTAGAAACTAGCCAAACCATGAAAGCTCCTTACCTCAAAAAAATTTCTCGGCGATGGCCAATTCCTGATCACGTCCACCTTCTCAAGATCCATCTTCAATTCGTTCGTCGAGATTAAAAAACCCAAGTAAATGAGTTATGTCTGCATGAAGGAACACTTCTTCAAATTGATCAGCAGCTTCTCCTGCTGTAGCCTTCTCATCACAATGGCTAAATGTTTCAAATGCTCAGCCCTTGTCTTGTTGAAAATCAATATGTCGTCCAGATACACGACCACAAATTTGCCAATGAATTCCCTCAGGACCTCATTCATCAGCCTCATAAAAGTGCTTGGCACGTTTGTCATGCCAAATGGCATGACCATCCATTCGTACAAACCTTCGTTTGTCTTGAATGTTGTCTTCCATTCATCTCCTTCTCTCATCCGGATCTGATGATATACGCTCTTGAGATCAATCTTCGAAAAATAATTTTCCCCGCTCAGGCAATCCATCAGATCGTCCATTCTCGGCAATGGAAATCTGTATCTGATGGTGATCTTATTAATCGCCCTGGAGTCTGTACACATCCTCCAGCCTCCATCCTTTTTTGGACTTAGTACTGTCGGAACAGCACACAGACTCAGACTCTCCCTGACCAGTCCTTTATCCAGCAGATCCTGTACCTGCCTTTTGACTTCCTCATTCTCCTGAGGTGTCAACCTATATGCAGCTTTATTCGGTAGACTTGCTCCGGGTATGAGGTCTATATGGTGACTCACACTCTGCATCGGTGGCAACGAACGAGGTATTTCGTCCACGATTATATCAGCGAACTCTCCCAACAGTTCCTGAATCTCCTCCAGCAAGTCGTCCACTCTTGTGCTTGTCAGAACAATCCTCGGCTTTCTGACAACAAAGAATTGTGGATCTTCGTTCTTCTCCATCTCTGTGAGAAGCTCTTTCCCACTCATGAGAAGTATCATGCTGCTTACTTACGGCTTCACCTCTTTATCTTTTATCGGAAGCAGCTTATGGAGTCTCCCATCCTTCTCCAGAGTGTATGTGTTCATCCTCCCATCATGAACAACATTTATGTCATACTGCCATGGCCTACCCAGCAATATATGACATACGTCCATGGGAATAACATCACATAGAATCTCATCATGATAATTCCCGATTTTAAATTTAACCAAGCATCGTTTAGTGACACTTACCCAATGCCCTTTCTGTAACCACGAGACTTTATACGGACTCAGGTGCTTAGTCATTTCCAGCTCCAGCTTTTCAACCATCTCGGTTGAAACGAGATTATCAGTGCTCCCACTGTCAACTATGACTTTGCATTTCCTTTCCTTGGTTGTACAAGCCGTTCTGAACAGTATTCTCCTTTGCACTGAGCTGTCCACCTCTTTCTCAGGTGTCAAAATAATTTTATGCATCCCAAGCGACCTTCCGTTGTCCGCATCTTCATTCTCAACATCACGCCTTTGCGCCTCTGTGATGTGAGCTTCTGCTCTGTCCATCTTCCTGTCTGGACATTCCACGGCCTTATGTATGTCTTTTCCACATGTAAAACATGTGATAACTCCTCCTCTGCCTCGGCCTCTACCTCGGGTACGAGGAATCATGTTCACGTTAGCATATCCGCCACCCTGCTCTGCATGCTGCCTCCTCGGCTAAGCATATTGTTGCCTTTGTTCAATTTGTGGATGCCTCTGCTGTGAGGTTCCACCTCACTCAATCTTACCCTAAGGCCTCTGCCATTCCTCCTTGGGCTTCTGAGTTCTATCTTGGGCAATCGCCTTGCCTCTGGGCTGGCTCCTGCCTCGCCCACGCTGACCTTGCTTGCAGCTTAGCTTTTCTTCGGCTTTCAGAGCCATCTCGTACGCATCCTCAATTGTTTGGATGGTAACCATGCTCAATTCATCCTAAATGTCATACCTAAGACCATTTAGGTATCTTGCCACCTTTTCGTCATCACTCTCCCGATGACCAGCTCAGATGTTGAGTCTGTAAAACTCCTCGTTGTACTCTTTCACTGTCATCAACTTTTGTCTCAGGTTCTGCATGTGCCTGAACAGAGTGATCTGGTAATCTCTTGGGATGAATTTCGCTTTCATCTTAGCGATCATCCGATCCCAGCTCTTGATCTTTTGTTTACCTTTGGAACGTTTGTCCGCCTGCAGCTCGTCCCACCATAAGGCTGCATGTCCTTTCAACTTTGTAACTGCATGCCTTATCTTCTTGTCCTCTTCGATATCTTCGTAATTGAAGTAGGTTTCGAGTGCTCGGATCCAATCCAACAACTCTTCTGCATTCAGACTTCCCTCATAGACGGGAATGTCAATCTTGGTCTTTGAGCTCATCCTGGAGATAGCTCTGATCAACCTCTCTGTCGAGGCATCTTCTGCAGTGACTTCTTCATCATCATGTCTAGCTTCCTCTTCTACTTCGGAATCACTATGATCCCCTGCATCAACCCCACATCTTTGGGTGGTCTCCATCTCTTCAAGTCTCACCCTGAGATATCGTATTTGCAATTCCATTTCTGGATTCCCTGCGAGCCTTCCCCTTATTTGGGCATCCCTGTCTTCATGATCAGGCGACTGCCTCTCTCTCCTGGGTGGCATGGTGTAATCCACTTCTCTCTGCTACTAGAACAAAGAGAACCCTACTACTGCTCTGATACCACTCTGATGCAACCTGCCCCTCACCGAGTAACCGCTCTCACCAGGACCTTCTTCTAATCACAGGCCCAAAGAGTCAAAGCTCTTCCACCTCCCCTCGGGAGTTCCCCATAGTAAACTCCTCTTGCGATCTTCCCCTTGCTTATCGGGAGATCGGAACTCACGAGTTCACGAGTTCAACGCTCACGATATCGGGTCTTTTACTCCCTCGAATCTCGATGGTCAAAAGTCAGTGGTTCCTCGTCTATCGGGGATTTCTCTATCGGGAAATCGGTGAATACGATACCACGATTCACACGCCCCCTAATTCTCCGAACCCCAAACTCCGAATTGACGCCACCTGTACTTCACTAAAAACTCATGGTCCCACACTACCACGTCCTCTTCAGGATTTTGCGGATCGTCGATCCATGATGCAAGTGTTTCTTGCTGTTGAAAACTCTGAACGCCGAATCCCGATATGATGGGATCGCGTGCCACCTGTCCCTTCTCTGATCGACGGCTCTCGTTAAATCGGGAAATCACGACTCGCGATCTCAACGAGTCTGCACCTCTCCTCGACAAACATCGAATGCCGATATGAGATGGCTCTTGCTTCTCCACTTTGAAGATCTCCTCTTCTTTAAAGCTTCTCCCGGTTCGAACCCCACCCGGGTCTATTCTCACCGTATTCATGAAGGAACTATTCCTCCTGAGCTTGAGTCCTCCGACTCCTCCAGAAGCTCTTTCATGCACATTTTACATGCTCGACCTCCAACAACTCTCAAAGTGTTGAAGTTGTCCAGACCCTGTGCAAACCTGCTAACAGTAGTCCCACACCTTCCTTTTCTCAGATTAACTTCTGAGAATTCAGGTTTGACCTGCACTTCCCTGCACGCTCGAACAACCCAATTCAAATTCTGAGCAGATGAGAATGAGATTTTAACTGTAGAGCCTCCTCAACGCACTCTATGCAGAGGAATTCAACTGCACTCCATGCAGGAATCTTCTGGCTTAAAAGAGAAACGATTTAAACTCATTCCCTCATTCTCTCAGGTTTCAAACCTGCCATGAAATCACATACGCAGCATATAGAACAAAAGCATAACAAGAAGCAAATATGCAACAACACAATATCAACAACACACAGAGAATAACCACAGCTATGGAATTGAATCAAAGACTCTTTCTATTAATTCAATCTGTACATGGATGTTCTACACAAGTTCTCTGCTTTCTCTCCTCTTCCTCCTGTATGAATGAATACTATCCTTACAATAATACAAAGGAGGGTGCCTATATTTTGTTTTCCCTCGAAAAATGGAATCATCATATCTACAATTAAATTCCTACCTATCTTTACATTAATTCTATTAAATGCCTCAGCTACTAACGACGTGAGAATAAAGGCTCAAAGTCCATTACAATGTACAAGTGCGCTTCATTACATCAGCTCATTAATGTTTGGCGCAACATATCAAGGTGTTTCAAAATTGGTGCTAGTGCTGCCCAGCTATTCTTTCTTCCTGCTCACGCGGGATTGCTTGATGAGGTGTGGATGCTCCTGCATCAAAAAACAAAGTGTAATTACTTGGCTCACGAGCGGATTAAACGAAATTGAGTAGCAAATATTGTACCACTATTTTTTTTTTTAATATGAGAATTTTGAGGTACATTACATTTTCTATCCCAAGGGTTGTCTATGCTTATAGCCTTATCACAATGGACCCACATTCCCAATTCGAGGGAATTGAACCTGAATGGGGAAGGTATCTTACCCAACCACATTATATATGAACTCAAGACGTATTATTTAAAAGTAATTACGTATAATATTTTTACTACCACAACCACATAATCAAGGTGGTTGATATGCGTCGATAGACATCATATGATTTGAAAAGTAAAAAATTGTGAGATTTATCTCCACCATTCACCAATTTTAAATCATTAATGAATTAAATAAATAAAAGACAATATGTGACATTTTTCATTTCAAATTTATATACTATGAGAATTATTTGAAATCAAATCAATTGTACAATTGGAGATTTCAAATTTGTTATAATGTGGAATGTTAACCCAGGTTCTACATTGGAATAAAAAAATGATAATGATAAACACATCCATCCTATATTCAAAGAATATACGAATCATAAAAATTCCAAAAGAAACATTAAAATTTTCAAATGTTAATTTAGTGTATCTTGTGTTTGTCAAATATTAATTCACTGAGTGTATGGGGTTTAGGGTTTGTAGGATTTTGACTTTGTTATGGAGTGGTGATGACTTTGGGGGGAGTGTATTCTAAGAATCACCCTTTCACCCCACCCCCTGACCCTCCTTCCCATCGCACTTGGCCCCTAAAGGAACGACCATCGCTCCTTTAGGGATCACATGTGGGAGTGGAAGGAGGGAGGGTGAGGGGGTTTGATGGGGGGTCTGCAATGTGATTCTACGAATCC
>ML794226.1:95941-107512 GCA_009831015.1 Picea engelmannii | reverse complement strand
TTGTGTTTTTTTATTGGTTTTTAATTTTTGTTTATTTATCTTTAATTAATTTGTTTATTTTTAAGAAAAAATTTAAAAAGATGGTAGGGACGAGTTCTCTCTTTCTCTGTGGTTGATTTTCATATGTTTTTTCATTGGTAAGGTTGTTAAGGTCATCCTTTCAAACAATTTCAAATTTTGACTCCCTCACTTGACAAAAAAAGGGTGTTGTTGGTGCGACATTTTGATTTAGCGGTCGATTTTATTGGAAAAATTATGACATGATGGAAATGGTTGCAAAAGATGATAAATTTATCTAAAAAAAAATAGGTGGTTCCAGTAGCATCACTTTGTTTATTCAAAGTTTGATTTTGTTTTTTTTTACCGAAAAAGATGGATTTTTAGAGCCAAGATTCTAATTTTAAGGTCACAATTCTTGTTAAGATGGTAACTATGTTGATTATAAAAAAAAAACTTTCATATGTAGATTTTTTTATCTAATAGGACACTTCAAGGAGGCCTTTCTACCTTCTCCTACCTCATTTTATCCCAATGGGAAAGAAGAAATCCGAAATGATGGAGAACACCAAAGAAAAAAATTCTTGAACAATCTAAAAATCCACATTAAAAGCATCCATTGGCAATGACATAGGAGAAAATGGAGAATATGATACTAGAGATACCTATTCACGTTCTCCTTTATGGAATAGGGTAATAGGACTTGGCCTTGGCCATATCAAATTCTTTTGCACGTCTAAAGAACCTTCATGAATTGGAAAATTTAAATATAAATAAAGACAATGTTGTTGGGTGGATTGAATTTAGAAACAATAAAACAAAATAGATCCACATAAGGATACTTTCCCTCTCTATTTCTTTAAAATCATTTTCTTTGTTTTTAATTTAAAATGTGTTTTATAGAAAAAAAGACTAAATCATTTATTTTTAAAATAACATGTTTGTTCTTGTTTTTTCATTTTTTCCCAAAATTTATCTTTACTTGTTTCTATTTTATTTATTTATTCTATAGAGGGAATAAATCCTTATACATCTAAGAAGGTATTTTTCTTCCTAATTGTAATAAACATCAATTTCATCATAATTTTTTTATTATTATTTTATGTGAGAGAATTACGCTCTAAGGCTATATGATAGATTTAAAACCTTAACATTTAAAACCGTGATACCATGTGCGTTCAGTTTCTCTTTCTACAGTCTAGTGTTACTCTTCCATACTCATTTAAATTGTACCCGTTTTAGTAAATGGTTACAAGTTAATACTTTGTGGTAATGCGAATTAGACATGGGTCTAATACTTAGGTTTCTAGCCCATTGAGTAACATCCACATTCATAATGTGTACAAGCCTAAACTTCATAACCTCGAAAACTATAGAGACACAAGGAAGGGGTCGAAATAATTATTTAACTGTTAAACCTATTGGTTTTACTATTGATAAAAGTACCTCGAATTGGAGGGGTTACCTGTAATCCAAACTGTTGACTGAAAACTCAAACCCAATAACTGATAGATGGAAGCAGACTTTGAAGTGGCAGTTGATCGAATGCTTTCCCGACTTAACTCACTCCAACCACCAGAGTTAACTGAACTAGTCGAAAGGGTTTGTGAAATTGTCCTCTGAAAAATATTAAATGTTTCTTAGATGTAATGACAACCAAATTTAAATATTTGTTCAACCATTAATGGTAGTGGAGGTAGCGGGAGTCATCCTGTACCCTCACACAGCCTAGACACTCCACCTCATGGTTGTCACATGGTCCATCACCTTGATGTTCCCATCACATTTAATAGGCTTGGGGTTTGTGTATTAAATTAACCGCCATGACTCATTTTGCTCTTGGTGAAAAGTCTGCTCTGAGTTTATACTACTGCATCTTACTTCTCATTCTTGACTTCACTGTACACAGGCATGGTAGCTTGGAACATCTCTCATATTTCCCTTCCGGTAAAGGTTTGTCCTAATGAAATAATTACTTTTGTTTACTGTAGGTTTTCTATGTATTTCTTAGCTTCTATTCTGATATTATCTTGTTTCATGCCCATCGGTCCTTCTTTCTCCCCTCCTGCATTCGCTATTCCTTCGTTACTAGTCCAGGATTATATTTTGTTGAAAGGAAATCGTATGTTTGACTATGTTAGGGCCTTACATTTGTCTGTGTGTCAAACCAATTATTTCAATAAAAACTGGAACCTGTCTGGTAGTTATTTTTGTCCAGATTGTGAAAAGAAAAGGAGGGTTCACCGGTCCCTGTTTTCCCAATACTCTTCGACAACTCATAAGACTATGTTTAAAGAAGTCCGGGTTAGGTTTTTCATGGCCCCTTTCTCCTTCCGAGCATCTTAAAAGGCATGCTCATTTGGGGTTCCAGCATCATATTGACTCTGTGTTTCTTTTAATTTATTTGCAGAGTGTTAGAAAGAACATTGGTCCTATTTTGTTGCTTCTTTAAATTACTACAATACGGTTTTGGTATTTTAACTTTATTATGCACACTGTTTAGTTTTTAGTACTTGTGTAATGTCTCTTTTATTCCAATAATGTTTCAGTCATTCATTGATTCTTACGCTAATGATGGGCCCCTTTTGGTTTTGCGAGGGGTACCCATCAGGGAGACTAGGGCTCCTCTCCTCTTCCAGGTCTAGATAATTTCACTGCTCCTAGCAATGGCGAAGGGTGTCATCTCCCTCCACTTAAGTGAAGTATCACTTTGGCATACTCCCTTTCCCAAGGTTACTTGTTTTCCTTCGTTTATTTTATTTGTTTTTCCTGTTATTCAAATCTAAGCGGTATTCTTCGCAATCTTTGTGTAGGGTTTTGACTATGCAAGGATATGTGTAAAAGGATCCCACCCCTTCAATAGGTACTCGGGTTCCATTTTATTCTTGTCGGATAGGCTTAGACAGTTGAAGATGGAAGAATTTAGTTATGGAACCATTTCTGCAAATGGATTCACTGTGTGTTAGTTTTCAACTACGTTACCCCTTCTCACAGTTGAATTCAGAGGATGAGTTTAACTTTTGTATGATTACTCAAGATCAAATCTATTTCTTATTACAATTTATATTAAGAATTATTTGAAGGAAGAATATGTTAGATTTCTTTCCTGTAATGGATTGTTTTCTCGACATTTATGAAATGAAAAGAATTTAAGTATGGTATTTTATCTCCATCTCTTGTAGCCTGATTTCAATCCGTTTGGAAATCATAGATCTTTGGCATAGATATATGAGTGTTGATAATAAAACTCTTATGTTTTCTCTTGTGATATTTCATTCTGGATCTATAGTAGTTCAGACTGATCTTTATTCTGTGTTATAATCCGAGTGTACTCCAATTTTCTGTAACTAAAATCCCTATTTACGAATGAGAGAAAGTCTCAATTAATTGTTTTCTTTGTTTTCTTGTCAAATCGACGTAGTTGGAATCTACGCCTTCTATGTTAAGAAAAACTAAATTTTATCATTGTAATGCGGTTCTAGTGTAGTGTTTTGATTCTGGCATATTCATTTCATAAATATATGCTACTAATTCTATGCCATTCATTATAATATTTATTGAATGGACACTTGCATATGTATCCCTCATTGTAGTAGTAAGGGTATTTGGTACTACGTAAACCATATATAGTTGTTTGTCTTTAAATCTGTACAGTTAACATAAACCCTCTGATATTTATCTAGTTTTACTATAAATGTTTGCATAGGTTTGAAAGTCTGTTACAGGAGTAAACCCTTTTTTAAAATTCATACGACTCTCGATGATCTCATAATCGGTAGAGGTATTACTAGAACTTTAAAATTTTGGAAGTTGCGAGTGAATTTGATTGCTTTGGAAGAAAAAATAGATCTATCCTAGGCTCGACTAAGACACAGTAATTTGTAAATTCGTTCACTGCCAGAGTTAATTCTATTTATATTACAGACAATAGGTGTTGTTTATAAATCTGTACATTCGTACATGGGAACTGTAATGCCAATGGTTCACCCTTATAGTGGTAATATAAGTGTATCTCTTTAATAGAATAGATGACCAACCAATATATACATACAGAACCCATATTAATACAATCGTACCTATAGCATATAATGAACTGTAACCACATATACATATATATACGAGCTGTTATGTAACGTATATACAGACCGTTCAATTCCTAAGTATTCATTTATTCTTTCAAGTTTAGATGTATGTAAGCAGTTCTGCCAAGAATACTTTTAACTTTTGACTGTAACTTCAGACAGATGAACATATATCATCCATTGAAATTATTCAACTTAACACCAACAGATGCATAATATCAAATATCTAAAATTATTCAAAAACAAAGTAGGAAGAATTTAACATATCTGAACCAAACTCATGGGAAGACAAAGGGAACAACCATGTTCCTCCCAACCGTAGAATAGGGCAGCCAAAACTACCTGCCCAATTCACCCCCTAGCCTGACCATGAACCCATGAGGGTGAACTTGGAAACTCCTCTTCAGCAACGTCCTTCAATTCTGGTAGATCCTTCTTCCCTGACACTCATTCAGTGTTCATAACAACAAAGAAAACAAATCAGTCTTTTTTCTCAGCATACTTGGCAGTGTCCTACCTCCTCACATATGCTTATTTATCAATTTGCGTAGGTCCTTTTTCCCTCCCTTGGGAATTTTGACAGCTTTCTAAATCCCTGATTTTCAGGGGCTTCCAATGGCCAAATCACTAATTTTCCACTTGTAAAAATCAACCTACGGGTAGTTCCAACATCTTCCCCACTTATGGAGTCATGATTAGCTAAATTTAACATGGTTGTTCCATTTGTCCTCCTGCAATCAATATAAAATATTATGTTTTCATACAAGTGTCATAGTCAAATAGTTAGTTGAGTCAACACAGGTCTCTGCCCAATAGTCATACTAATTAATTACAATTATGAAATTCAAAATTTGGAATTGCCATATAAATGGAAAAAAAATTCCAAATTCGAATTTACTAAAAACGGAATAAATTTCCAACAAATTTTAAATTTCAAATGTTTTAATTTTTGGGGATGTCATACTAATATTGTGGGGCAACTATTTATCACAAAGCTTTAGATGTTGGATAGGGGTATTGAGGATCTTAAAATATTTGTGAGGTCCCTAATAGGGAAACACTCTATTTTAAGGTGAGGTCCATATATTTATTTTCGATATTAAGTTATTATATTCACATAAGGGATGGGATCTCATGAGGTAATCATATGTTTTTTATATGAAGAAAGGTAACTCCTATATGGTCATTTTTGTCATATATTATGGGATCCGCAAGGATGACACTGTGTAGTTGGTATTCAACCATATTAGAGGATCCCTAGACACTAGTGTAAACTTATCCTTTGAGATCTTATACTTCAACAATTTTGGGAAGACTAGGCATTCTACTCCTTCAAAGGTAAATACATCTACTCTCAATACAACCTGCATAGTGCATAAATCAGATGGAATTCTGGTGTTGTAAGTGGGAGATCTAATGGTCCATTCTAATGAGATATTATACAAAGAGATTCCATCATATATCATTTCAATGGTATTTATACATTTGTATAAAATCTTTGTGGGTGGTTTAGCTAGAATTCTAATGTTTGAACTTTATACGCAGATGGAGAATGAAGATGAGAATGAGGTTGCGAATCGAAAGTCGTCCCTCTTAATTTGTGGAAACAACTGCAGATTGATTCAGTGTGTTCACTACAGAATACCACGAAATGTATTGGATATCAACGAAGGTCCATAGTTGAATGTTGAAGTTCTCCGCAAATTCTTTACTGATCCAACCAGGATACGTGTGTCAGTCGTAAGTGTGAATTGAACCTTCAATTATTTATGTGATCGTTCTAAAGTGAGAATGGTGAGAAATTGAATTGATAGGTTTAATTCTTGATTTATTTATTTTATTTATATTAATATCTTCATGAGTTTCATTTTTCGTTAATTTATATTTGGACTATGTTGTAATGTAGTATTCTATTTTATTATATTGTAAGTTTCTATTAACCTGGTTATGAATTCCATTTTTTCAATAATTTATATTTGTATTTATATTTTAAAGTAGTGTTTAAATTATTTTATTATATTATACGTTTCTATTAACTTGGTTATGAATTCCATTTTTCATTAACTTATATTTGTATTTATATTTTATAGTACTGTTTTATTATATTGTAAATATCTATTAACCTGGTTATCAATTCCATTTTTCATTAATTTATATTTGTGTTTATATTTTAGAGTACAATTTAAACTATTTTATTATATTATAAGTTACTATTAACCTGGTTATGAATTCCATTTTTGATTAACTTATATTTGTATTTATAGTTTAACTTTAAAGTACTGTTTAAATTATTTTATTAAATTATACGTAATTCCATTTTTCATTAACTTATATTAGTATTTATAGTTTATTTTTCATTAACTTATATTAGTATTTATAGTTTAACTTTAAAGTACTGTTTAAATTATTTTATTAAATTATTTTATTAGATTATACGTTTCTATTAATATGGTCATGAATTCCATTTTTCATCAAATTATATTATTATATTGTAAGATTCTATTAATCTTGTCATGAATTCCATTTTTCTTCAACTTATATTTGGATGTATATTTTCGAGTACTATTTAAATTATTTTAAATTTAACTATGAATATGTTCATCCAAAAAAATTTATTATTTATTTTTTTTCAAATATTTTAAATTTAAATATGAATATCTTTCTTATATGCATTTGTTTTTAATATTAATTTTTTTTGGTACAATTTAATGCTTGAAATGATTAATTTTTAATAATTTGATTATGAATTTCATTTTTCATTAATTTATATTGGGATATTTATTTTAGTGAGTTGTTCAACTTATTATAAATTATTGTAAATTATTTAAATTTGAATTTTAAATTTTACATTAATTTTTTTTTCATATTATTAATTTAATTTTTTTTCAATTTTTAATTATAATTTAATATTTAAAATAAATACATAACATTAATTTAAAACTAGTGGAGATCATTGATTTGAAATTACCTTTTCAAATATTGTTTAAAATTACCTTTTCACATTGAGTTTATCAATAAATATTTTACATACATTGCTAACATGTTTTTTCTCATCCATTTATACTACATTATAATTAATCTATTTATACTATTATAGTTAATAAGATTTATAATAAAATTACCTTTTCACATTGAGTTTATCAATAAATATTTTACATAGATTGATAACACGTTTTTTCTCATTCATTTATACTACATTATAATTAATCTATTTATACGATTATAGTTAATAAGATTTATAAGAACAATATATATTGTCTTTGTAAAAAGGTTAGTAAAATGATGTAATTTAAATAAAACATATAATATTAATAGATCTCATAGGTTTTTTAATTGAAACGATTGATGAGTTTATTAGAAAAAAGGAGGGGTATGCATTAGTCATAATTACAAATTTGCAAAAGTTTTGTTCCAAAATATGAAGTAGAGTTTGGAATTTTTACCTACATCTCTGTTTTTTACTAAAAATGCCACACATTCCATCACAAACTTGCGAGATATACATGGCTACAAAGGAGAAAAGAAAAAATTCATATTTACTGATCATTAGCTTCTAATGGAAGTGTATGGATGTGTCCATCACATATTGTCTTCATCTATATCCTTTGGGTTACCAAAATATTGTGCCTCAACATTGCTCCGTTGTGTCATCTCCTGTCCTCGGTCCATTTGTGCTAAGCACAATCGTTACATGAGAGGAGGAAGAGAAACATTGGATGCCCTTGACTCAATCGATATTGTTGGAGCTTTCTAACTTTGAAGTCGCCGTGGAAATTGTCTAAATTGTAGGCATAAAGATCTAACATGCTCTGTATTACGATTGACGACTCGCATAACAACTACAAGTTCCTCATGATGGTGAAGTTCATGAAGATGAACTTGTTATTGAAGTTGTCTAAATAGGGATCTCAACTCTCAGGTTTCTTCTTTCTAGTCTCGAACTTGGTATTGATGTAAGCTCAGAGCGCAATTGTGACATTCGCATCTTTCTCAACCACACCTCTACATTTTCTCTTCCCCTAAATTCCAGGAGATGTCAAGTTCTTAAGAGGCCTGCATATGCTCGAGCTCCAAAGGATATTTTTGAATTGCATACCTTCATTCTATTCAATTCGTTATGCTTAGATTGCTTCTCCTGATCGTAAGGACAAAGGAAGAAAATTTTGTAATTAATTCTCCTGATAGTAAGGACAAATCCAATATTTTATATGATAACAGATGAATGACTCTCTGTGATGCCAAAGCAACATAATCTGTAGCCATGATAGGTACGATACTAAGAGATCGAGCGTGGGAAATCCTCAACAAAGCTTGATTACATGAGTATCTGAGATTAATTCTAGATAAATGAGGCCACAAGAGTGTTCGTGTGAAGAAAGGACAACTCCATGTTGCAATGTATGTGACGAGCAAGGTGGGTCAACAACGAGCCAACAAGGGCCCAGATTCCAAATGACAACAGGGACTCACTGCATCTTGAGGAAAAAGGGCTCTAAGGTGGCCACCACTGCTAATACTTTGAGTGGCCCATAAGAAATTGAGTAATAAACTTGTTTGATTAATAAATTTCCTCTTAATTTTATGGGATAATCTCATTGTTAATCACACTATTTCATTTTAGCTGACTCTTCTCAAATTGATTTTCCCTTTTGGCTAAGAGATTAGCAGTTGATTTTTGGATTGTAAGAATATGAAAGTAGTATATTCATTCAAATCTTGCATCAATAGCTCTTATACGTGAAAGCATTGTTGCAAGGATGGGGTGAACACTTTTAGTGATTCTTTGGAGTCCCTTAACGATCAATTTTGAGTCCTCGATGAACACTAGTCTTATTACATTTCTTCCCATGGCTAGGTGCATTCCCAGATAAACTGCTAATATCTCAGCACTATTGTTAGAGGTTTGACCGATTCCCGAAGAGAAATCCATGATCTTTTTTCCATCAAATCCATTGATGACTCCCCCCACACTTGCCACCCCTATTAATAGATCACATAGTTAATCTAAATTTCACAATGTATTTATATATGGTGTAAAAAAAAGTTATATCTATATATTGTTATTACATTTTATTGGTTTATATGTTATTTCAAAATTATATAGTTTTATAGAAATTTTTTATTTAAAATTAAAAACAAAAGTAAAAAAATGAGATATAGTTATTTATTAAATATTTTAAAGAAAATCAGAAAAAAATAGAACTCTTTTATATATTTATATATGTTTTTTTTTCATCCATAAGAAACACTTAATCTAATATATTATTAAGAAAAAAAAATCATTTTTTAACCATTAGAATTAATAATTGGTATGTTTGATCTAGGATAGGCCTAAGATAAAGCCTATTGTTTGCCACTATAACCCAAGAGTATATCCAACAACATGCAAGCAATATATTTCAATAACTTGTGACTTAGAAAGGGTTGAGGCATTCCAATTCCCATCTCAGTGGACCTCTATCCCAAGGGTTGTCTACTCTTCTAGCCTTATCACAATGGACCCACATGCCCAATTCGAGGGAATTGAACCCGAATGGGGAAGGTATCTTACCCCACCACATTATATATGAGCTCGGGACGTATGATTTAAAAGTAATTACGTATAATATTTTTACTACCACAACCACATAATCAAGGTGGTTGATATGCGTCGATAGACATCATATGATTTGAAAAGTAAAAAATTGTGAGATTTATCTCCACCATTCACCAATTTTAAATCATTAATGAATTAAATAAATAAAAAACAATATGTTTAGTTTTTCATTTCAAATTTATATACTACGAGAATTATGGTAAATCAAATCAATTGTACAATTGGAGATTTCAAAATTGTTATAATGTGGAATGTTAACCCGGGCTCTACATTGGAATAAAAAAACAATAATGATAAACACATCCATCCTATATTTGAAGAATATAAGAATCATAAAAATTCCAAAACCAACATTAAAATTTTCAAATGTTAATTTAGTCTATCTAGTGTTTGTCAAATATTAATTCAATGAGTGTATGGGGTTTAGTATTTGTACAATTTTGACTTTGTTATGGAGTGGTGATGACTTTGGGGGGAGTGTACTCCAGGAATCACCCTTTCACCCCACCCCCTGACCCTCCCACCCTCCTTCACATCGTGTTTGGCCCCTAAAGGAATGACCATCGCTCCTTCAGGGATCACGTGTGGGAGTGGAAGGAGGGAGGGTGAGGGGGTTTGATGGGGGGTGTGCAATGTGATTTTGTGAATTCCCCCACCACCCCCCGCCCCGCTCCACCCCCCGAATTTTTTTTTGGTGTGTTTCTAAGAAGTGTTTTACAAATTTTTTGTTGTTTTTTTTTATTTAAATATAGTTTTTTTTCTTTTTAATTTTATTTTTGATGGTTTTGTTTTTTAACAATTTACGTTTATTTTAAGTTTAAGTTTTCTTATTGGATTTTAATTTTTGTTTATTTATCTTTAATTAATTTGTTTTTTTTTTAAGAAAAAAATTAAAACGATGATAGGCATGAGTTCTCTCTTTCTCTGGGGTTGATTTTCATTTTTTTTTTTCATTGGTAAGGTTGTTAAGGTCGTCCTTTCAAAGAATTTTAAATTTTGACTCGATCACTTGGAAAAAAAGGGTGTTGTTGTTGGTGTGACATTTTGATTTGCAGGTTGATTTTATTGATTTTGTTGGAAAAATTATGACATGATGGAAATGGTTGCAAAAGATGATAAATTTTATCTCAAAAAAAATAGGTGGTACTAGTAGCATCACTTTTTTGATTCAGACGTTGATTTTGTTGCTTTTTACCCAAAAAAGATGGATTTTTAGAGCCAGGAGTCTAATTTTAAGGTCACAATTCATGTTAAGATGGTAACGATGTTGATTATAAAAAAAAAAAAAACTTTGATATGTAGATTTCTTTATCTAATAGGACACTTCAAGGAGAATTTTCTACCTTCTCCTACCTCATTTTATCCCAATGGGAATAGAAGAAAAATGAGACGATGGAGAACACCAAAGAAAAATGTTCTTGAACCATCTAAAAATCCGCATTAAAAGCATCCACTGGCAATGACATAGGATAAAATGGAGCATATGTTACTAGAGATACCTTTTCACATTCTCCTTTATGGAATAGGGTAATAGGACTTGTCCTTGGAAATATCAAATCCTTTTGGGGTCTAAAGAACCTCGATGAATTGGAAAATTTAAATATAAATAAAGACAATATTGTTGGGTGGATTGAATTTCAAAACAATAAAACAAAATAGATCCACATAAGGATACTTTCCATCTCTATTTCTTTAAAATTAATATTTTTGTTTTTAATTTAAAATGTGTTTTATAGAAAAAAAAGATGAAATAATTTATTTTTAAAATAACATGTTTTTTCTTCTTGTTTTCTCATTTTTTCCCAAAATTTCTCTTTCCTTCTTTCTATTTTATCTATTTCTTCTATAGAGGGAATAAATCCTTATACATCCAAGAAGGTTTTTTTCTTCCTAATA
>ML794226.1:81694-93689 GCA_009831015.1 Picea engelmannii | reverse complement strand
AAGGGATGTGCTCATAGTCGATGGTTTGATTCTAGTATTAATCTTGGTATTCTAGGGTTATTGACCATGGTAGAGCCTTTGATATATCCAAATAAACACAAATTTAGACGTAGGAAGTGTATTTTATCTTCTTTGATTCCTATCAGGACTTTACATATCTTCCCACTGTGTTCTCTATTCCCATGAGGATTTTCTCCAATCAAAATTCCCGCGGTGGAGAATATAGCATATCCAGACTAGTTCCATGGTGAAGTCCTATTTCTCTGGGCTAAAGAGATCTGTCCAAAGCTCGAGGAATATCCCTAAAGAGTTGTAGAAATATTTCCCATTGTCAAAACTCTTGTCCTTTTCTTCTAAACTGTAGAGGATGATGGTAAAAATCCCATTGGAAATGAGTTGCACTTCATAGTCTTCCTTGGGGTTGCACCAGTATTGGATACAATGCATAAAATCCCTTTCGGATGGCCAGAGGCCCAGAAACTTGCTTATGAGAGAATTCTCTCTCATGAACTGGGTGTGTTCTCCAACCCTGGTTGAGTTGATGGTGTATTTGGGCAGTTTTTTCGATTAGGGAATTCATTTTCCCGGTTCCCATCCACAAGATGCCTTTGGATGAGACCTTCTTGGTTTCACTTCCATTTCTTTGTTGAATTTATATTCTTTGGCTAAGAGTTGTTCTCGCAAGTGGGGCAACGGTTCAAAGGAATGCCTCTTAGCTCCCAATCCTTCCCAGTCATTCACAATTACATTCCTGTAAGAGGGAGGTTGCCCCCCCTCCTCTCATGGGTTCATATTCAAAGATTAGTTGCACTAACCTAGTGCAGCATGAAAACCTTGGGTTTGATAGTGGCATCTACAGGAGAAGGTTGATGCATGCAGGGATAGGGTTTTTCGGTCCTCATCCTTCCCCAAATTTCCACATTTTAAACATAGTATTCTTGTTTACATCCCAATTCTAATGTTATTAATGTAATCTTTCCAAAGCATTTTAAATTTTGAACACCCCCCCATAGAAAAAAAGAAGGTGTTCTTATCGATGCCACTTTCTGTTTTCAATTTTGGGGTTGATTTTAGGGTTTTTGTTTGAAACATTACAAGTTTTTTAAGTAAATGGTTGCAAAAATAATAATTTTGACCCCCTAAAAATTGGGTTCTACTGGTGCTGCCATTTTCTGATTCAAAGGTTTATTTTTGTGTTTGTTTACCCGAAAAGTGGGCGTTTAGAGTCGGAGTCCCAGTTTTGAGGTCATGTTTCTCATTAAGTTAGTAACTATCTTGATTATGGAAAAAAATAAAAATAGATGTAGATTCTTTTAACTAATAGGAATCCCCTAGGATCTTTCTCGATATTTTCCTCCCACGTCTCTTCCCATTGGGCACAAGAGAAAGTCTATAGGATGGTGAGGGACAAAGAAACAAGTGTCTAAACAATGTAAAAAGACACATTTAGATCATCCACATGCAACATGATAGGAGAAAATGGAGTGTATGATACCAGAGGTAATTATTCAAATTCCCCTTAATGGAGGTCGAGAGAAGGACTTGGAATTGAAAATATTGAACCCTTTTGGGGGCTTAAAGAACCTCCACAAATTCAAAAATTTAGACATAAATAAGTAAAATATTATTGGGTGGATTAATGTTAGAAAGAAGAAGGAAAACTAAATACACATAATAAAAAAGCACAATACTCAATGACCATGCATTTTCTCTCTCTCAACTAGAGAGTCAAATTGTGCTAGTTTGTAATACTCTTCTTTGTTTCTCAAGTAAATAGTTAAATTGTACTAGTTTGTAACATTTTTCTTTGTTTCTCAACTAGACAATTAACTTTGCTTGTTTGTAATATTATTTACATTTTTTAAATCAAATTTAACTTTAAAAAAAATATGATAATAACTTTTATGTAGTTATTTAATAATTCAATTATAACAAAATTATCAGTATATAAGTACATATCAATTATCAGTATATAAGTACATATCAGAATGCTGAATCATATATATGTTTTCGTTATATAATTCATGTATGTTTATATTTAAAAGAGTTTGGTTCTCATCCTAAATAATAATTTCTGACTCGTGGTTGGGTGGCTTTGCTTAGTAATTTAGTCCTTTCTTTTGTCTGCCACGTGTCAGCACCAGAGGTGAGGTGGCCACGTCATCATCTCGCGTCGCGTCCCTCTCGGATCGGGAGGCCGAAGCATACCTTATACTAGTTCCTGAGCCCCCTGTTGCCAAAGCGAGCAGTCCCGCAGAGGTTGGGGTATGGGACGCAGAAGCATAGGGAGTGATAGCAGCAATTGATCCTGATCTGCTTTTCTAAAGACCATCCTACGGGATCGATATTAAGAACCACCAGAGGCAGTTTCTCTCAATCAGCCAGTTGCCAGATCCAGATGCAGATCGAATTGGACCCGTTCCAGATCCCGTTGGCTCCAGGTTCTATTTCCGGCACATCTTAACGTATTAGAGAGTTTATCTAGAGTCTCTCGACATCTGTGGCTCCCATTTACTTATTAATATTAAGTTAAGTAAACTGGAACCTTGTCCATTTACGAGGTTAGGAATAAACTTTTTTAGGTGCAGCTATACTAAAGTAAGTAGTCGGCCTAACCTTCGGTTCCTAAATAATAATTTCTTACAATGGCTTATTTTCGTGGTCATATATATATTCTTTAGTAATTATTTGAAAGGGAAAATTTTGAAAGTTAAATTATATTTTTATTTATATATAATTTAAGAATAAAATAATTTTATTTTAAAAATAATAAAGTTATATAAATTTAATTTTAAAGATATTTAAAAATGTCACTAATACATATATAATTTAGGAATAAAATAATTCTATTTTAAAAACTAATAAAGGTATATCAATTTAAATTTAAATATTTTTTAAAATGTCACTAAATATTTATAATTAAAATAATTTTTAAATATTTTATGTTTTTACTTTTTTTCCAGGTATTTTTTCTGATCAATTTTGCTTAAAATTCCATAAGAAATTTACAGATTTGTATATATTTTAGTGGTTGAGATGCATATTTTAAGTGTTTAAGTATTTTTGAAGGGACTGAATTTATTTATGTAGTGAAAAATGGTATTCAATCAATGTAAAATTATGATTTGGTGAACAATTATGTTAATAGAAAATTAAAAACTTAGAACACTTAAACTACATCATTTATAAGTCGAATGGTTAAGAACATGTGTTTCCTTTTAAGAAGTCATAAGTTCAAATCCAGATGAGGGTAGGGTATGTATACCTCTGTAGACTTTATCAATCATGTTACTATGCATGTCAACAACAAGAAGAGGTCATCTATTACTATGCAGTTCAACAACAGATTTAACTATAAAAACCACTCGAATTGTTATACTTTTTTTTCTTATCATGTTGATGTGGATTCTAGTGTTTATTATTTTAATATTTTAATTATTATTTTAATTTTTTTTTTAAATTATTTTCATATTTTATACTCAATTTTGGTTAACTCGCAATTTAATGTTTGAAATGAATAATCAATTTTGATTAGCTGGATTGGTTAAGGTGTGAATTTTGTGTGTTGGGTGATCCAAGTTCGTTAGGAGACACCCAAAAAGTAATTTTGATGAATCGAAGAGTAATTTTGATGACTTGAATACCGTGAGTTATTGGTCCCACAATTTAAATTATTTTAAATTTGAATATGTTTGTAAATTTTTTTTTCATCATTAATGTTATTTTTAAGTTGCTATTTAATATTTGAAATAAATAGATAACAATAATACATTGCTAATTACATTTTTAATAATTGAAATACACACTTAGTATGTGGTTGCTGATCCATTTATACTAAATTATAATTAATAACATTTATAAAAACAATGTAAATTATGTTGGTAGAAAGCTACATAAATGATGCTTTTTAATATAGATTGTTAATATGTTTTTTCTCATCCATTTATACTAAATTTTAATTAGTAAATTTTATAAAAATAAATAACTTACATAAATGATGTAATTTAAATAAAATTTGTATAGATGAATCTAAATTTCATAATGTTTTTGTATATGGTGTAAAGCAATGTTATCTTTATATATTGTAATATAAATAAAACTTGTATAGATGAATCTAAATTTCATAATGTTTTTGTATATGGTGTAAAGCAATGTTATTTTTATATATTGTAATATAAATAAAACTTGTATAGATGAATCTAAATTTCATAATGAAAGCAATGCTATTTTTATATATTGTTGTTACATTTTATTGGTTTATATGATGATGATGATGATGATGATTAACGTCCACTAAGATCAAATTGGTCTATCGGATCTTAAGAGGGTAAGTGATTACTTGTGATTCTTTGGAATTTTGTTTTTGTGTTCGAAAACCATTAAGATAAGTTTGCCAAGATCCCCATCCTTTTGTCGAGTTAAGAGGTTAGGAAGGTTGGTAGTGTGATAAATATTTTGAAAATGAGATCTAATATGGGTATAGGACGGACAATCTAAGAGAAAGTGTTTTTCATCTTCAACCTTCTTACTGTCACAAAGGTGACACACTCTTTCATCCCATGATGTTTTAGGAATTGACCAATGCCCAGTTTCACTATGAAGCTCATGAGAATTTTTTCTTATCTTAGCAATGCTTATTTTTTTAATTACACTTGGAAAAATAGATAGATAATTTTGATCTTATTTTTTTTCTTTCCTCTAACTCTTTATTACACCACATTTTTTCCTTAAATTTTAATTTGACGTTTTTTTTAATAGTATCTTTATTCTGCAAAATGGTTTCTTCCATGATTCCTCAATAGTTTATCCAAGACCAGGCATCTATATGTCATCCTCTCTTGAGTCGATGGTGGTTATGAATTGATTTTGAATAAATTTTAGGTAGCCTCTTGTCTTCCATGTTGTTTGTGTTCTTATACATTAGGTATCTAGTCATAGCCATACTCTCAATGGGGAAGAGGCTTGTTTATATATTAAATTGAAAATTATTTTTCAAAATTATCACTTAGGTGTGTTTCACATAATTTTTTATTGAATTATAACAATGTTTTATTTAAATTAAAAACAAAAGTTAAATAATTAATATAGATATTTTTTTTTAACTTTTTCCAAAAAAAAATGAAAAAAAAAAACTCTTTTATATATTTATATAATTTATTTTCTCATCAATGAAAAACACCTAATCTAATATATTATTGAAAAGTAAGTTTCTTTTTTTTAACCATGAGTAAGTTTGATCTAGGATAGGCCCAACATCAATCATATTGGCTAACACTTTAACCCAAGAGTATATTCAAAAACTTGTAAGCCATATATTTCAATAACTTGTGAGTTAGCAAGGGCCAAGGTGTCTTGAAGCCCATCAGCATGGTCCACTATCCAAGGTGTCATCTATTATTCTAGCCTTATAACAATGGGCCTACATTTCCACTTCAAGGGAATTGAAACTCGATGGGGAAGATAACTTACTCAACCACACGCTATATGAACCTGAGATTCATTATCGAGAATTAAGTATGTCTATTATTATTACTAGTACAAACACATAAAGAATGTGGTACGACATTGAGAACACCTTCCTGCGAAGGTTTTTATGGAATCTCCCCGAAAAATCTATACCTTCTCTGTTTATAACAGAGGTTGTTAGCGAAGGTGGGCGGTCGAAGGTTTTTGTGGAGGTATTTTTATCGATGCGCCTTTTGTTTGAAAACACAGGTATCCCAAAAAGGATGGAACCTTCAGTAACCACTCACACAACCATATCAAATATCAACACAATGATTTTTTGACATGGTAAAACCCCTATGTTGAAACATCCACAGCCCCCAACAAACACAACCACTTGGAGCGGTTTATTAATTCAAAAGAAAAGAGATTATAGACATATTTTACGAGAGAGTTTATCATAATCAATCATCAACAAATGACCCTCCATGCTCTTTAAATAAATATCATGGACTAATTGGGTTTTAAGACATTAATCAATGATCGTTAAGATTAAGGAAATTATGAACCGTCATATCACTCTTTGTCAGTAACATATCATGACCATCATATTTCCTAACTACAAATGCATACTAATGCATACTAAAGAAACACGCTAAGAAACACACTTTTACCTAATGATAGATTAGACCAAGTAGATCTTAACTAACTCTTAAGAGTCTAAATATCCAAACATCCCCCCTTAAGAACAACTTGGGATAGGATTGAAGGATTTACAATATTGACATAATAGGAGAAGGAAAGAGGCATTAGAGCCTATCCCCCCTTGATGAAAACTTATTGATCTCCTAACATAGATTGAAGATTGGAAAACTTCACTTCTGTAAGAGACTTTATGAAAATGTCTACAACTTGATCTTCTCTAGGGAAAATGAGCACTTCAATAACTTGATCATGAATGAGATTTATGATGAGGTGCATGTGTAGGTTGATGCGTTTTTTGTGCTGATGTTGAATTGGGTATTTCGTGAGCTTGATTCTACTCTAATTGTTGCACCAAAGGATGCTTAGATGTTACTGCTGCAATCCAAACTATGAAAGGATCTGTCAAAGCCACAAGGTTTCCTAACTTGCATTTACTGCATCTCGGTACTATGATTCTTCTGAAGAAATTGTAATAGTCTGTTGTTTATTACAGGAACAAGTGACATGTCTTGAACCAAGGCTAAAAAAATAACCTACAATTTACTTTCGATCATCAGGGTCATCGACCCAATTTAAATTAGTGAAACCAACCAATAAAGGAATCCCCCCTGAACTCTAATATATCTTGAACTTAAATGTACCAAGAACATTGTGATGTATCCTTTTGGTTTTTTTCCAGTGGCTTTCATGGGGTGTTTGCATATACCGGGCAACAACACCAACATAAAAGGAAAGATCAAGATGAGTATGAGTGAAGTATAATAGACTACCAACTAACTAATGGTACAGGGTGGCATCAAATTCGGGAGAAGTAGAGGTGGAAGTACGCTTGACTCCAGACTGGAAGGGAGAAGGGGTTGGTTTTAAATTTTTGAGTCACTAGCCGTAAGGATAAAGTCATCAACATAAAGGACAAGGATGATGAGATGAATTTCTACTTTCTTGGTATAGACATTAGGATCATAATGACATATAGTCAATCCAGTGTCAATAAGAAAGTTATCCATTTTGGCATACCAAGATCGAGAAGCTTTCTTAAGACAATAAAGAGATTTCTTAGGGCAAAAAACAAGGCTAGATTCATTCTGGACATACCTAGGAGGTTTTTCCATGTCGATTTCTTCTTGCAAATATTCGTGCAAGAAGAAGGATTTAGCATCCATCTAATGGACCTCCCATTTATGTGAGGCATCAAGGGAAAGAAAAAGGCAGATGGAATTCATTTTGGCTATAGGGGAAAATGTTTCATTATAGTCGATTCCTTCAATTTGGGAAAAGCCTTTGGAAACTAACAAAGCCTTTTCTTTCAATACTTCCATTTGATGCATACTTATTTCTATAGACCCATTTACATTTGACAATTTTTTTTCCTTTTCGAAGAGGTACTATATCCCAAGTATCAGTTTACATTAAAGAATGATACTCTTTATTCATTGTTGTATCCCAATTTGGATGACGTGAAGCTTCTACAAATGTCTCTAGATCATGAGTCTCTAAAACTTGAGACAAAAGAGAATAGGCTCCCTGGAACTGTGAACGTGTCTAATGTCGATATGAAGGATCACCGAAAAGATCACCAGTTGCTTCTTGTGTTGAAAGGATCCATCTACGAAGTGAAGGAGTTGTTGTTGGTTCAGGTTCAAAGGACTCATTTGGAGGAAGGTGAGCAGAAGGAGGTGGATTTTCATCCTCACTTTCATTATCTGAAGAAGAAACCAGAATAGGAACAAAGGAAGGAAAAAACTTTGAAGATGGATCGCAGGACGAAGAAGGCACAATCGTCGAATTAGGCTCATAGGCCAAGGGATTTTCATGAAATTTAACATCTCTTCTAATAATAATTTCATTACAATGTGGTTGAAGAATTATATAACCTTTGAAATATTCATAATAACCAACAAATATGCACTTCTCACTTTTAGGTTGCAATTCTTTCCTTTTCTCATCTGGAATGTGAGCCCATGCTATACTTCCAAGTACACACAAGTGACTTACATCTAGTTTAATTTTAGTCCAAGATTCTTTCGATGTTATACTTTTAAGATCGTTTGTGGGAGTGTGATTTACTATGTAATTTGCACAGTTGATGGCTTACGCCTAATACTTTATATTTAATCCCTTAGATTGGATCATACAATTAGCCATTTTGTTTAATGTGCGATTCTTTCTCTCAGCAACACCATTTTTTTCTGGTGTATATGGAACATTGTGTTCCATTTGGATTTCCTGTGTAGTGTAGTAACCTGTAAAATTATTGTTCAGATATTCACCTCCATTATATTTTCTTAACTTTTGAATTTGATGTCCAGATTTCTTTTCTACAAGGGCCTTATAGGCGAAGAACTTGTCAAAAACAAATTCTTAAGTTTTAAGAAGTAAACCCAAGAACGTTTGGAAAAGTCATTAATTAAGGTTAATAAATACTTTCATCTAGAAAAATAAGGAGTAGAAAGTGGACCACACAAATCAATGTGAACAAGTTGCAAAGCACCCGAGGCGTGACAAGAGGAATGTTTGTCAAAAAATTCTTGATAATGTTGGTCGAGAACACAACCAACACAAACACCATGTATGCTTGAAATAGGAGGAATACGAGCCGCCATTTGTTGATTACATATTTGATGCAATCACCAATAGTTTAGATGACCAAACTGTTCATGCCAAAGTTTGCTCAAGTCATTGCTATGAGAAACAAAAGCTGATGAAAAGGATGATGACCCAAAGTTGTCAAACTTGTAGAACCTGGTAATATCATCAACAATTCTAGTTGTAAGAACATGCTTAAAATCTTTTATATCCTTGATTACAACTTGGTGAGGTGAAAACTCTACGATTTTACCTTCACCTAAATGATTGATTTAATATATTGATAGAAGGTTGCAAGAAATACTTGGAACACAGAATACATCATTGAAATGACCATTATCTACTTGAACTGTTCTAGATCCCACAACACTAAGATATATATCATCACCAAAAAATATTTTCTTGGTGTTACATTCATTTAGAGCAGAAAATATGTCTTTATCCGTAGCCATATGATATGATGCTCTCGAATCGATAATCGACTCCTCAAAAGAAGAAGTAGAAGTTATATTGAAGGAGAAACCATAAGCATAAAATGCATGTCCATGAGAAGAAGAAGAAGAAGAAGTAGAATCAATACTGATGTTGTGCTTCTTCATTGCTGCTTCTAAAATTCTCATCTTCTTGAAACATTTGGACTCATTATCACCGTATTTATAACAAATGTTGCAATGTCTGACAGTATTCTTATTTTTATATTTTTCTCCTTTGTCACCATTAGGATTTGAACTTGTATGAGTGGATTTGGGACCTGTTATCCCCGATATCTAGGGATAACTAGGATATCATGTCTCGAGGCCCACATGGTCCTAGACATGGAGTACCGAGAGCAGGAGTGACTTGTGCATGGCCCTGGAGGGCCCATCTTTCTTCTTCTCAGCCAGACTTGTCCTATCAGTAGTAGAAGCTTCCATCACCACCGGCCTGGGCTTGCATCAGAGAGGACTCTTGCTCCATGAGGTAATTGGTCCGAGGTATCATGGTATGTGTCATATTTGATTGTTATGACCTTCTTATATATGCATTAGGTTCCTTTCATTTCTGATGACTTCTTGGATCTTACACTAATCCACTTGACCATTGTTGGGGTGATTGATTAGGTGAATTAGCAAGCTGATATTCATGGGTTTTGGTTAGCCACCAAGGGGGATTTGCAGAGCCATCGTCTGCTCCCACCATCTTATCATATTTACATCCTATACCACGCTCATCCATCCCATTCCCCTAGTCTGGCCACTAGGATGACCTTTTAGGGTTACATTTTGTCTTGTGGGAAGAAGGGGCTAAAGGCCTAAGGGGTAAAAGCAGCTGGTAAAAGATAAAAACCATAGGAAATAAAACCTAGAGATGCTTCACCCAGGGGATCCCTGAGAAGGCAATAAAAAGCCTCTCGATAAGAAACTAAGGGACCCTAAGAAAAATGATAAAATAAAAAAACAAGACCTAACCAAGAGGATGGGAGGTCTCATCACGATCCGACCCATTATGTTCATAGGTATTTAGTAGTATGACATTGCCACTATCTGGTCACCAAGCCAGGGCAGTGACCTTTGGTTGCATGGCCAAAGGAAAGGGGGTCTCATCACGAGCCAGACTTATCATTTCTACAAAGATACCAGTGGGTAACGCTGTCAGCTCTAGCCAGCAAGCCAAGGAAGTGTCCTCTGGTCAGACCTTGTAGTAAAAAGAAAAGCAATAAGAGAAAAATGAAGGCAATCAAGGGTTTGGAAAAAATGCATCCATGACGGGTACAACTCGCCTCCTACAAAGGCACCCACAGACAACACCTGCCCTTGGTCTTACTATGACTGGACATCCCTAAAAACCATATCACCTCATTAAACATGGCTTCAATGATCTTTCGAGGAAACTTTCCATTTCTTGTGGGTATTAGCCCAATAGGTTGTCCTGTTGGTTTCCTTAGCTTTGTATAGTAGATCTGTGAGCTCTTAGATGATATGTTAGGGATTTCATGCATATATTTGATAACAATAATGATGAAATGTGATTTACATTTCTATGATATCTAGGACTGATGAGCCCATGGAGGGCACAGTTTTTAATGTGCAGGACCATGCCCGACGGACAGGTACCAGAGGACCAGTACGCATGGGGAGATGATTAGCTCGGACATCCATGGGGCTGAAGAGCCCATCAGATGTTTGCTGGGATGGTAGAGGTAGGACAATGTCATGATGAGCCCTTTCATGAAGAAGACAGAAGGACGCCCTCACCAGGACACTTTGGCAGAGATCTACCTAGGGGGGGATCACCCCCTACAGATGGGATGATGAATTTGATGGGCAGGATGCCACCCAGGATAGGCTGGACATTTTCTGGAGCAGATGGCAGTGTGTTGGGCTTGTTTGGCACATGTGGCAGGTTGCAGGAGCCCCAAGGGGGCCAACGTTTTGCCTTTTGGATGCTGATGATGCCCAAAAAGGGCCAACATCTCCCTCAAAGGGGCCTGGCGTCTCCTTTTTTGGCTCTTACTCTGACATTTTAGCATTTAATGTGACAAATAATAAAATAATGTTAAGTCAGCCTTGTCGGCTGTTTTTAATGACCTATTTTGTAATTAAAGGTCATTTGGATGATATAAATTGAGGACGTTGAGCCTCATTTTGGATATAACATAACTTGCTCTCTTGGAGAGATACTTCTTAGTCTTTTGTCTTGGTTATTTTTGGCTCTTAGAGTGAGGCGCTACACTTGGAAGGATTGTCTTTGGCATACATATGGTGTTTTTATCATTGGAAGGTGTTACAACTAGGGTTTGATTTGGCTCTTCATTGATTTGTAAGTATATTTTGCATGCAAAACTTCTTGATTGAAAGGTTGAAGGTAGAATATCTTACTTTTATGGTTACATTGCTACTATTTTGCTTAATCATTGAAACCCTAGGGAGCAAGCACACAAGTAGGTCATTGCTTCATGTCCCCATGATAAAAGCTTGATTAGCCATTTGATTAAGAGGAACCTAGCCTAGCCATTGCTACACTAGTTCATCTTTTTCTTGAGTTAGCTTGAAACATAAATTGAAGAAAGAAGACATCCTAGGCCTAATTAATTTTACACCTAGGGTTTGATTCTTAGGGTTTGAAAAGCCTTGTCTCCAAGCAACACTTTTCAGCCATAGATTTATGTTTTATAGCTAGTCGTTTTTTGCCAAAGAGTCTTAAGGAAAGAGGGAGGAGCATGAGGCCTAGCTTTAGCTACACCGGAATGAGCCTCCTCCCCTTAGGGTTTTGATTTGGT
>ML794226.1:64699-77380 GCA_009831015.1 Picea engelmannii | reverse complement strand
TGATTGGGTGACTTAGCAAGCTGATATTCATGGGTTTTGGTTAGCCACCAAGGGGGATTTGCAGAGCCATCGTCCTCTCCCACCATCTTATCATATTTACATCTTATACCCCGCTCATCCATCCCATTCCCCTAGTCTGGCCACTAGGATGACCTTTCAGGGTTACATTTTGTCTTGTGGGAAGAAGGGGCTAAAGGCCCAGTGGTTAAAAGCAGTTGGTAAAAGATAAAAACCATAGGAAATAAAACCTAGAGATGCTTTGCCCAGGGGATCCCCGAGAAGACAATAAAAAGCCTCTCGATAAGAAACTAAGGGACCCTAAGAAAATTGATAAAACAAAAAAATAAGACCTAACCAAGAGGATGGGAGGTCTCATCACGAGCCGGCCCATTATGTTCATAGGTATTTAGCAGTATGACATTGCCACTATCTGGTCACCAAGCCAGGGCAGCAACCTTTGGTTGCATGGCCAAAGGAAAGGGGGTCTCATCACGAGCCAGCCTTATCATTTCTGCAAAGATACCAGTGGGTAACGTTGTCAGCTCTGGCCACCAAGCCAAGGCAGTGTCCTCTGGTCAGACCTTGTAGTAAAAAGAAAATCAATAAAAGAAAAATGAAGGCAATCAAGGGCTTGGAAAAAATGCATCCATGACGAGTATAGCTCGCCTCCTACAAAGGAACCCACAGACAACACCTGCCCTTGGTCTTACTATGACTGGATATCCCTAAAAACCATATCACCTCATTAAACATGGCTTGAATGATCTTCTGAGGAAACTTTCCATTTCTTGTGGGTATTAGCCCAATAGGTTGTCTTGTTGGTTTCCTTAGCTTTGTATAGTAGATCTGTGAGCTCTTAGATGATATGTTAGGGATTTCATGCATATATTTGATAACTTTAATGATGAAATGTGATTTACATTGCTATGATATCTAGGACTGATGAGCCCATGGAGGGCGCAGATTTTGATGTGCAGGACCATGCCCGGTGGATAGGTACCAGAGGACTGGTACGCATGGGGAGATGATTCGCTCAGACCTCCATGGGGCTGAAGAGCCCATCAGATGGTTGCTGGGATGGTAGAGGCAGGACAACGTCATGATGAGCCCTTGCACGAAGAAGACAGAAGGACGCCCTCACCATGACACTTTGGCAGAGATGTACCTAGGGGGGGATCACCCCCTTCAGATGGGATGATGGCTTTGATGGGCAGGATGCCACCCAGGACAGGCTGGACATTTTCTGGAGCAGATGGTAGTGTGCTGGGCTTCTTTGGCACATGTGGCAGGTTGTAGGAGTCCCAAGGGGGCCAATGTTTTGCCTTCTGGATGCTGATGATGCCCAAAAAGGGCCAACGTCTCCCTCAAAGGGGCCTGACGTCTCCTTTTTTGGCTCTTACTTTAACATTTTAGCATTTAATGTGACAAATAATGAAATAATGTTAAGTCAGCCTTGTCGGCTATTTTTAATGACCTATTTTGTAATTAAAGGTCATTTGGATGATATAAATTGAGGACGTTGAGCCTCATTTTGGATATAACATAACTTGCTCTCTTGGAGAGATACTTCTTAGTCTTTTGTCTTGGTTATTTTTGGCTCTTGGAGTGAGGCGCTACACTTGGAAGGATTGTCTTTGGCATACATATGGTGTTTTTATCATTGGAAGGTGTTACAACTAGGGTTTGATTTGGCTCTTCATTGATTTGTAAGTATATTTTCCATTCAAAACTTCTTGATTGAATGGTTGAAGGTAGAATATCTTACTTTTATGGTTACGTTGCTACTATTTTTCTTAATCGTTGAAACCGTAGGGAGCAAGCACACAAGTAGGTCATTACTTCATGTCCCCATGATAAAACCTTGATTAGCCATTTGATTAAGAGGAACCTAGCCTAGCCATTGCTACACTAGTTCATCTTTTTCTTGAGTTTGTTTGAAACATAAATTGTAGAAAGAAGACGTCCTAGGCCTAATTAATTTTACACCTAGGGTTTGATTCTTAGGGTTTGAAAAGACTTGTCCCCAAGCAACACTTTTCAGCCATAGATTTATTTTTTATAGCTATAATTTTTTTTCCAAAGAGTCTTAAGGAAAGAGGGAGGAGCATGAGGCCTAGCTTTAGCTACACTGGAATGAGCCTCCTCCCCTTAGGGTTTTGATTTGGTGGCCCTGCCATTGTAGCACCATTAAACCTAACTCTCTCGTCTGTAGGTTTAGATCTTTCCAAGCCATTAGTCTCTCTCTTTGACTCCATAATACCCAAGGCACTATCCTAAAACTTGCAACGTTGAGTCTTTGGTGTTTAAACAATCTTTCAAACTCTCTTAATTTTAAACCCTAACTAACCCTAGCGGCCTACTAACCCTAGCTAGATGATGACGTCTTGCCTCTTTGTAATCTTTGCTTAGAATAAAAGTTGTGGCTGAGTCATCCATTGATAGACACATAAGTGTTGAGTAATTTCATTGGCTTAAAAAGAGAAACATTCACTTTGTTGTCTAGCTAACCTAACCCTAACCCTAATGTGACGTCATACCTATTTGAACTCTTGTTTGGCTTAAAACGTTGTGGTATTGTCACCCTTTGATTGGCTTTGAGTTGTTGATCATCTTCATAGGCTTAATTTGCAAAACGTCCTTCTCATTGTAATAACTCAAGGATTGACTTTATACATTTAATGCAAGTGTCTCTTTGTATTTATTGAATAAGTAATATAATCCATTGTCTTTGTGTGCAATCATTGACTTCGTCAATAATTAAATTTACTATTGCTCATATGCATTAAAGATAGTCATTAATACTTTGAAGCACTAACCACTGTATGCACATTTTAGTTTCATTTGCCTTGTCTCACAAACAGGTCCTCTTTCAGTGAAGTATCTTCTCTCTGACTATCCATTTGGCAGTAATCTGTGAAGGGAAAGCTTACCTTAACCTTTGAGTCTTAAAAACCTTTACCCTTTCCCCTCAAAACCCCAGATTACTAGGGAGGTCTCCCTTGGGATTAGCCACCCTGAATAGAAAGAGCTCCCCATCGAGGTGACAGTGGGTGGGGAAGCTCCTGTTACGCCAGTTTGAGTCTTACTTCCGAGCTTCTAAACCTATCCTACAAACTGTGCGATAACAGGACCCTTTTGTTTCTTTTTTTTCGTAGTCAGGATGTTGCTTCTTGGGATTCTTGGGTTTATCTTATTGTTGGGTGACTAAAAAATTGTTGGAGGTACCTGTAGTGTTGATCACTCCAATTTGTACAAGCTTATCTTCCTCTTTAATTAAAGCAACCCAAAAGGACTAAAGAGTGAGTTTTTGATAAGATTTCCCTAGAGCCTATCTCATGGCATAAAAGGTATATACAAACACTGAATATGCACTACCTAGCTTAGAAAGAATAAGATAGATGCAATGCTCTTCCTCCATCTTTATCTCACATTATTCACCTAAAATTATCAATGTTTTTTATTTATATATATAGTCTCGAATGAAATAAAAATCACCTGGAATTAAAGCCAGTACTTGATTTTCTAACTGTTTTGCTCGAATAATATTGTGTTTACCAAAAAAAGATTCAATCTTTTCCCAAGCTTCATCGGGGTCATCAATTTATTTAAGGTAGAATATTGAATAAGGAGAGATGGAAATTCCAATTAGTCCACGTGATTGGTCACTCCTATTATCCCATTTGACTTTCATATCAACATGAGTGGGTTTTTTTTTCCTTTCCCAAGATAATCTGCTACAAACCTTTACCTCTTAATAAATCCTCCATATGAGATTACCATTGGAAGTAGTTGATGTTCGTAATAAAAATATTACTAGAAGAATCCATATTAAATATGTAGTTAATATGGATTTAAAAACCAAAACTAATGATTTGGATGAAAAGATCTCTAAAAATTGGGCAGTTTTAAAAGAAATGGCACTAAAAACATACTTTGGATGTGAAAGTCATGCAATTTTTAAAAACTACATTAACGGTAACCAAATGACGACTTGGTGGTGTTATTTTCTTTATGAAGTGACCCACATTTTTAAAAAGAATTGGGGATGACTTTTACAATGAAGTTACTTTATGAAATGAAAACCGCATGAAAAATAAATAACTCTAAAATAAAATATTAAATTTACTTATAGTGATTCACTTTTATACTTGAAGTGAAATACACTTTACAATTGAGCGTGGAATTTTTCAAAAAAAGTAACAAAAAGAGAGACTTGAACTCAAGACATCTTACTTAATAAGGCAAATTTTAACCAAATGATCTAGGAAAACATATTTTATTTCTTAACAAGAGTATTGTGAGTGTTATTGTTGTTGTTGTTGTGGAAGATGGCCTTAGAGAGCGAGCTAAAAAAAATTATTTTCACACAAGAAAAAACTTTAGCTTCTCGATGACAACAAGGTTTAGTTCTCGGTTAACTTACCCAAAAATTGCACATTTTCCTATATGTTTATGATTTTTTGAGATACCATAGGGTGCGGGGAAAATACCATATGCATATCTAAAAGAGTAGAAACCACGAAAAAAATAATATAAAACCAAAATAATAGTATGAAAAAATTTAAAAATGGCATATTCAGGCTTTATATCTCCGGATTTGACTAAAATGGCCATATCTTGGGCAAACAAAAACCTTTTCGAGTGAAACAAAAATGTTTCTGACCAAAACGAGTGTTCTGGATGCAATGGAATAGTCTTTGTTAAAGATGAGTAAATTTTTGGCATGAAGAAACAATCTACGAAGGTAACCTACAAACCATCTTTAAGACTGAAAACTAGCCTTTCCAATCTAGAGAAGGATCTCTCTGAGACTTGATCTCTCATGGACAGGTTGCTTTGAAAACATGGATAGATTTAAAACTTTAAGAAAAAAATTTAAGGTCTACTCACAAAAGATAGTGCTTTTAGGGACATGGAGTCAACCCCTGAAAACAAAGAAAACAATTCTTGGTAGATAGAACTCCTCAGAGGAATAAAGGATAAATAAGGTGATGAACTTTGGTGTTTAGTTTGATCATGTAGGGTGAAATAAGAAAATAAACATACAACAAAATTAGAGCACCACAATGGATGAATTCAGATCTTAGTTGGGAAGATAACAAAATTTAAATCGGTTCAGTCTAGAGCACCACCTAGATGAATTATGGACTTTAAAATTTACCAATTTAAAAAAGAAGAGAAGTGAAAATGAATATGAATTCACAACAAATACATACAAAGCAAGGTACAATCTTCAGATCATCACCATTAGAGTATTTTTCTTAATGAACTCAAGACTTTTGCAATTATATTTCCTTATATTCGGGAAATTACTTAGAGGATCAAAATGTCTCTACTTTTTACACCCCGTTTTACATAAAAATAGTCTCTATATATAGAAAGTAAAGCTACACTTAGCTTCTAGGAATCGAACTACTATCCCCTCGAGTTATGGATCTGGTTATTTTAAAATAGAATGACAACATCTACAAAAATTACCAAAAATAGGAAAGTCGATATGGCAATCACAAACTATCCAGGATGTTATTTACAATCATAAATTATTTTAGAAAACCAGAATCATTTGGTTGTGATGAATCATCATGTGTATTTCTTCACAATACTATCATCGTTGCATAGTAAATTTTGGTTTTTGTTGCACAAATGTTGGTTGTGAAAATTGCATAGTGATTTCACGTCGGGGATCTTCATGCTAAGGTTGTGCACGTGAATCTAGTTGGTAGAGAAGAATGGGGTCATTCATTTTCTCAGTAGCTTCCTTGTCCTAAGTCATTTGGAGTTATAAGTCTCTGTTTTTCCTTCTCAATGAAATTTTTTGTCTTTTCAAACTCTTCACCTGTCTCAACAAAGATTCATTTCTTTTCAATTTTGATTGAGTGTCAGAGAGAGTTGCACATGCATCTTCAACTGATGCTCTTCATTTATGGAAATGTGCCATGATTATTTCCTCTGATATCCTTTTCTCCTCCCTGAGCTCAAGGATCACATCTTGAGCCTCTCTTATCTTCTTTTTCAGCCAATTTATATTCTTTTATCCTCCTGTTGGTGAGGTAGGAGATCTCTAACCTGCTTGACTCTATGATGATAATATTTCAATAATTTTTTCTTCTAACTCCCTTCTCAATTCTCAATTTTCTTGATAGAATTGGGCTAGGTCATGTTGAACTTTCCTTAGTTGATGTTTCACCTCCTTAGTATTTGCATCTTCCTTACCTAGCTCCACTTTCTTTTCATCAATTACCTGGTTTTCACATTCAAGAAGCCTTGTCTGAATTGTGGCTATGGGAAATATTCTGACAGAGGACCTAGTGTGCAGTTTACTGGTAGCTTGGATCTCCTCAATTTCATAAGTAAATCTTAGATTTCTTCTCTTCTTGGATGTTGGTTGACTGAGTGATGTGTCTTACATTTATTTTCCTTTTCTTCTTTCAGTAACATCTCCTCTTCTCTCCTTTGATCTATGAAGTGTTGATTCCTTAGAAGATAAGGGAATATCTCCTTTAAGGTCTCTGGGAATGTTTTCTGAAATCAATAAGGAATCCCAGTCCTTGTTCAAATTTCCCATCTCTTCAACCAACAATATATTAATTAATGAAAAATGGAATAATTTGTTCTCTGACTCATCAACTTTGGCTTAGACACTGTCTTCCATCTTTCCAAGCTTCGACACAAGAAGAAAGGTAAGTTTAATGGATTTATCCATGTGAAATGCATCAGTAACCTGATGTGATATGGATGCACCTTGCCCAATATTCCCTCACAGGTGAAGTAATTCCTGATTATCTTCAAAATTTTCTCCAAAGGTTCCAGGAGATACTCACTAGGAGTTTCGGCTCCAATTTTCTGATTTCGATATTCAGGCTTGATGAAATCGATATAACATGAAGTATCTAATGGCATACCTTTAAATCATTTTTCTCCCTGCAGTAGGTAATAAAAATTTATCCCATAAGAAATAAATTTCACTGTATAAAAAAACAACTCGTTCCATAAGCTAATTTGCAACATGATCCAAATAAAAACCTTGAACAATGACTGCAAGTGATGGAGGATATGCAACAAACTCAAAATAGAATATTTACATAGCGATTGGCAACACACAATATTTTCGTAAAAAAAATATTTGGAGTTTACTAAAAACACTGTAGATGATGCATAAGTTTTGGAAGTGATGGAGAAACATGAAGGGTGACCAATATTTATTCTTGAATGGATAATGAATGAAATTACAGAAAGGGACGGAAAATCCATAACGAATAGAAGTTTGAAAGAAAATTAAATATTTTCACAGTGAACTCGTGCAACAGGTACTCCTTTGAAGTGTTCAATAGTAAAAATGATATGGAGTTCTATGATTGTTCACTTTTATAACTTCATGACTAGGTAATGATGACCTATAATATATTTTGACATGACCTTTACCCTAACCACTTAACTTGACCTTGGTACCTGAATTCTATTTTTTTGACATGACTCGAGACTTAGGAAATTAGACCTTTAGAATTTAAACATGACAAACCTTACACCTTTTAACCAATTTATGGCCAAGCTCCTTACTCTAAATATCAAAACATTCTTTAATTGATCACTGACCTCATAAACTTTGACATACCAACCATGAGTTATTCAGGGAAGTTTTTATTTTTATAAAGATCAAGAAATGACTCTGAATTTTTTTGGACAAACCATTGACTCTAACTACAAAAAACATGGTGCTAACAACTGGCTCCAATGGGGATGATATCCTCCCAGTGAGGTAAAAACGATTAGTAGACCAAGTGCCCGACCATTGGGGTTTATTTGATTCAAACCTCTACACTAAAAAAACGAACTTATTTACAAACTCTCTTGACACAACTTTGACCAAACTCGACATAAACTTAGGGCCTTCACTTCAGGCTTAAATTTTCTATTGATTATTGATTGGAATTGCTTCATATGAAAATAAAATGGTTATTTTACAATTGAAATATCCTTGATCCCGTCGATCGAGAAATTTTCTACTGATCTACTATTTTGTCTTGCAGATCTGATACACTGGGGGTTTCTGGATGTGTTTTAGTTGTATGTTTGAGATATTAATGGTTATTGCATGTGCATGTGGGTTATTACATGTGAATTTTTCATATTTAAGGTTTAAACAACATATAAAGGATGCATGCAAAAGTAGAGAACATCAACTGCCCAATATCATGTATAATAATAGTTTGAGCATGCAAATACAATAGCCTACTCGAAATATAGAATATAAACATCAGTAATATCTCATGGATCAGTACTGGAATACAATCAAATAACATAAAAATACCCATGATCAAAAGATGATAGCAGATCTGATGAATGCACGGATAGATCGACAAAAATATGTGATTCCAAAGAAATACGGTAACCGCTACAAGCTAGAAAACTTGGTTGGAAGAATAGACCATCAGAATGCATCAGAAACTACTCCAATAGAAGTTCCCTGGCCTCTAGACTGAATTGGATGAGTGTCGGATCTCGGATCCGGTCTCTAAGGCACTGGATCTAGACCCCTGGGGGGTTTGCGCACCTCCTGGAGCACTGGATGCACCCAAAAGGATTCGACCAATGGAATCTGCTGCTATATGGCTCAAAATGATCATCTCACCAAATAAGGAAATGGGTCGAAAGTATTTCTCTGGATCTTCTCTAAAACTCTACATGCAACACCAAATGTCTGTCTAGAAGAGTTACGCCCTAAATGGATGAATGAGTTGATCTGCAAGATTCCACTGTCAGAATATGATGATAGATGGATCAATAGAAGTTCCCTAGCTATATCTCAAATGGGTTGGAAGGAAACTGCAATCTGGATACGGGTCTCGTGCAGCTCTCCAAACCCTCAAACTAGCTTGCACCCTCATTGGCTAAGTTGCGCACTCTGCAATGGATACTCCTGAAAAGTACAGTGAAATACCTGGATGGTATCTCTGATGGGCTAGGGTGTGTCTGTCAACACCGAAACCAATCAATGGTGGTGGTTTCCTCGAGAAATCCACAAAACAGTAAGGTCAACTCTCCTCCTCCTCTAGGAACTCTCAACATCAAATCATAACAATGCATAATGAGGAATTAGGTCAAATTCCTCCCTTTATACCTTTCCCAATCTAATTCACCATTGACCTCACTTAAGCTAGGCTCTTTTCCTCCTAAAGTGATTAATTAGTCAATTAAGTCCCCCTTTAACACCTTTTCATTCTAATTCTTCGTTGACTTAGGCTTAAGTGACTTTTCCTAAGTATTTTGGCTTAATTCATCGTTTAGCCATCAATTCCTCCTAATTTCTCCATCTTGTTCCTTGTTTTTGCCTGACTATAGTCTACGGGAACATATAGACTACTAAGTCACTCCCTGCTGGCCTACTCTTGGGAACGGGACATCACAACAATGAAATGAAAAGATTGTTTTTTTTTTTAAACAAGATAATGTTTCAAAAACCTGCCATTCATAGGTGCCCCACCAATAATATCTCCATTAAGCTCCTGAAACAAATAGGCATTTTTCCCATGGTATGCAACAATCTTGAATGGTCCCAGCCAAAGAGGATCACACTTGCCATGTTTCCCTCTGTCTTCATTCCTTCAATCGCACTTCAGTACCAAATCATTCACCTTGAAATCATCTTCCTTAATATGTCCATCAAAAGCCTTTTTCATTTTATCTTGGTGCAATTGTGATTTATTGAAGACTTGTTCTCTGATTTGGTGCACATGGATTAATTGGTTTATTCTCCTTAGAACATAATTTGGTTCAGATTCTTATTCTTGTTGCAGTCTTCCTAATGAGGTAAAAAAACTCCTCTATACCATACGATCTGGAAAGGTGATGTGGAAATAGACCTTTTAGTGGTAATCATGTCAGCCCATAATACATAGATGATATTTTCGTGCCAAGCTTCGTTTTTTCCTACATAAGCTTCCTAATCAGCCCATTACCCTATGGGTAATATCTTGCGGAATGGCTAAGAGTTATATTATAGTCACTACAAAATTTCTCCATTTTATTGGATTTGAATGTCACTACATTGTGAGTAATGATCTTGACTCGACAACCAAATCTAGAGAAAATATTTCTTTCTAAAAATTGAATGATGACATTATCAATAGCTTTCCTTGAGGGGACTTCTTAGATCCATTTGGTGAAGTAGTGTGTGGTTGTCGGTATCCACCTATGTTGATTTGAGGACGTCGGATTAATTTCCCCTATAAAATCAAGACCCCATCAAAGATTTGGCATTCATGGCAGCTCAAAACTTCCTTGTATACATCAAAAAAAATATTGGGCCAATAGAACCCTGCCCTCAGTATTTTGTGCGTAGTAGTCTTCCAATAATGATGTCCCCCACAATCACCTTTGTGAACCTCTTTGATAGCATTTTTCATTTCTTCCTCCACGAAAGAAATGTACATACAATACTTTTTTGATAACTTTTTACAATACTGGAATGTACATACATATTCTTAACATATAAAGAAAAATAATTGCAATTACACATGTACACAAAGATTTATCCTTAAAATCCAACTCAAAAAATCAACAAATCATTATATATATATATATATATATATATATATATATATATATATATATATATATATATATATATATACCATGGATTAGAATTCAATCATAGTTCCTTAACCAGAATTACATTAGCATGGACCACAATACCATGTGTCATAAAACCTTCAAAGGATAAAACCATACCACAAAAACGCTCGATAAAAACCACTCGAATTGTTGCACGCATCACTAATAATGGTTCCCTATAACTTTTGAAGTATTCCAATCTGAAATCTTGTGAGTGACACAATTTTTTTTTCTTATCATGTTGATGTGGATTCTAGTGTGGCCCCATAATTCTAAGTTTCATACACACAATATGGACAAGGTCACCCCATGGGATTTGGACATGGTGGATGGGGACTAAACCCCAAGCCATACCAGATGTGATACCCCATAAGAATTGAATGTGGACACACACATATATGTTAAGGTCATGTATAAGCTAAACAACAAATTAACATATAAAATTCAGGTGTTTGTGAGATAAGGGACCCCTCCTAATAACTATTTCACTACTAACTCCACTCCACTTATCATCTTGTTCGTTATAAATAAGCATAACACTTTAACCCATCAAAATTTATCATCAACTGAGAATTTGCTTATGATCCAATATGATTACCAGTAGAGGCAAGTAGAAAAACTGTACAAACCATTTGGGAAATCGAACAGCCTGCCCGAAATCCCTTTACTCGACAATGGTTTGATACTAAAAGCACCATTCCCCAAACAGAATTGAAGCATTTCGTTGAACTTCATAGATTCCCTGCAAAAGCTATAATTGCCGAGTATTCAAAAATTCTGAACGAGGGAGAGATGAAACAACATTTAGTCAAGTTACCTGAATGTGTTGAACAGAGACTGAAAATATGGAAGAAAATGAATATAATACGCTTGTTTTGTGAGTTTCATTCTCATTGAACAGAGATATTCATTATTGAATATTGAAGTTCTCCGCAAATTCATTAGTGATAGAACCAGGATACGTGTCCTTCGTGAGTGAGATTTGAACTTTCAATGGAAATGGTGAGAAATTGAATGCATAGGTTTAATTATTGATTTTTTATTATTATTTATTAACCTGGTTGAATTCCATTTTTTATTAATCGTTCACGAATTCTTTTTTTCATTAATTTATATTTGGATTGAATGCAAGATTAAATTTATTTTAAATTATTTGAAATTTAAATTCGAATATGTTTCATCATATAATTAATTTTTTTTATTATTTTAATTTTTTAAAATTTTTAATTAAAATGAATACTCAATTTTGGTTAGCTGATAATTTAATGTTTGAAATGAATAGTGAATTTTGATTAGCTCGACTAGTTAAGGTGTGGATTTTGTGTGTTAGGTGATCCAAGTTTGTTAGGAAACATCCAAAGAGTAATTTTGATAATTCCAAAAATAATTTTGATGATTTAAATATCCCCAAGTTATTAATCCCACAAGTAAATTATTTTAAATTTAAATATGTTTATAAAATTTATTTTTCTTTATTAATATTATTTTTAAGTTGCTATTTAATATTTGAAATAAATGAATAACAATAATACATTGTTAATTACATTTTTAATAATTGAAATATTAATATGTTGATTACATTTTTAATAATTGAAATATACTCTTAATATGTTGTTGCTGATTCATTTATACCAAATTATAATTAATAACATTTATAAAAACAATGTAAATTATGTTGCTGGAAAGGTTACATAAATGATGCTTTTTAATATACATTGTTAATATGTTTTTTCTCATCCATTTATACTAAATTTTAATTAATAAAATTTATAAAAGCAATATAAACTATTTATACTAAATTATAATTAATAAAATTTATAAAAACAAATAGTTTACATAAATGATGTAATTTAAATAAAAGTTGTATAGATGAATCTAAATTTCATAATGAAAGCAATGTTATCTTTATATATTGTTGTTACATTTTATTGGTTTTGATGATGATGATGATGATGATGATGATGATGATGATGATGATGATGATGATGATGATGATGATGATGATGATGATGATGATGATGATGATGATGATGATGATGATGATGATGATGATGATGATGATGATGATGA
>ML794226.1:40555-57640 GCA_009831015.1 Picea engelmannii | reverse complement strand
CTCACAATATATCGCATCATATCCATCATTATTCAAATACATATAACATTCATAAAGGTTCATACATCTTAAAAGTTTAAGTGTATCATTTAATAGTTTCACTATGAATAGAAAATAAAATATGTAGGCCTCAGGTAATCCTGGCTGTCTAAGTCAAAAGGTGGTGTTACATACACCCAACCTTCAAGAAACATATTCTTGAGGTGGTCAAAAAAGTGAGGGATAGTCTCGTCGTAATGTCTCGGCGTCTTCCCAAGTAGCAGATCCTGGACTATACTTGTCTCATTGGACCTTAACTTGGTCTACCAGACAGTTCCTGAGATGTCGGACTCTATGGTCCAATATGCATAACGGTTCTACCGTGAGAGTTCCCACGTCCAATACCTACAATTCCTTCCAATTTAGTTTATGTGATTCATCAGCAACATAATGACGTAAAACAGATACATAAAAAACATTATGAGTTTTATGCAAGTGGGGTGGAAGTACGAGACAATAAGCAACAGGTCCAATTTTCTCTTAGATTCTGAACGGTCCTATAAATTGAGGTGACAACTTTGTCCCCTTCCTGAGCTGTATGGTACTCTTGTTAGGCCTGATATGAATGAAAACCTGGTCTCCCACTTCATAACTTCGGTCAGTCCTGTGTGCATCTGCGTAACTTTTTTGTTTATCCTGTGCTTCCTTTAGTCTCCTCCTAATCTGAATCACCTGTTCCTCCATCTCTTGAATCAATTCTGGCCCAACTATTACTCGGTCTTCTAATCTTTCCCATCTTAATGGTGTTCTGCATGGCCTTCCATACAGAGCTTCGTAGGGTGGCATTTCAATGGGGCTATGAAAACTGTTATTGTAGGCAAACTCTACCAAAGGTAGGTACTTCTCTCACTGGGTTTGATTATCCATGACATACATCCTAAGCATGTCTTCCATGAATTGATTTACTCTCTTAGTTTTCCCATCTGTTTCAGGATGATAAGTTGTGCTTAAGTTCAACTGAGTCCCCAATGCCGACTGCAAACCTGTCAAAACCTAGAGGTGAATCTAGAGTCCCTATCTGAAATGATCTTCTTAGGTATCCTGTGCAAATGGATAACCCCGCTTACAAACACACGTGCCACATCAGTGACATCATAAGTGTCTCTAATCGGAATAAAATGAGCACTCTTGGTTAACTTATCCACTATTACAAGAATGACATTGTGTCTATGAGATGTGAGTGGAAACCCCACAACAAAATCCATAGAGATGACTTCCCACTTGGACATAGGAACATCATGTGGTTGTAGGAGGCCTGCCAGGTGATGGTGGTTGGCTTTCACTTGTTGACACTCTAGGCATTTGGTGATGAAATGGACTACATTGCGCTTCATGCCTACCCAGAAGAAAAGCTTCCTCATGTCTGTGTACATATTCTTCACACTCGAATGCACACAATAAAGTTCTCTATGGGATTCCTTCAGTATGATGCTTCAAATATCCCCATCTTCAGGGATGTACATCCTTCCTCGATATGTTAACAGTCCATCTTCTTCTAGACTATATCCTTCATACTTTGGATCTAACTGCCTCCCACTCTAGAGGTTTGAAGTAACCTTTAAATACCAACTGTCTCCTTGGAGTTGTGTCAACACATGCTCCCTCAAATTGACCTTTAAGGGTACCAAGGAGAAGACACGTGGCCACCTACTCAAGGCATCTACGACCACATTTTCCTTCCCCTTGATGTACAAAATACCAGAATCGTACTCACTCATAAACTCACTCCATCACCTTTGCCTGGAATTCAGATCCCTTTGAGTGAAGAGATGTTTTAAACTTTGATGGTCTGTTTTGAGCTCAAAGTTTCACCCCAGAAGATACTGCTTCCAAAGTTTCAGAGCTAGCATTACAAATGCCAACTCTAAATTATGAGTGGCGTAAAGCTCTTCGTGTTTCTTCAACTTCCTTGACACATAAGATATCACTCCTCCATCCTACATTAGAATGGCCCCCAACCCTTTCTTTGAGGCATCTTTGCAGACTGTGAAGTCCTTTTCCATATCCGACACTCATAGAATTGTCACACTAGTTAGTAACCTCTTAAGCTCAATGAATGCACTATCACATTCTTCCGTCCATTCATACCTGACCCCCTTTCACTGCAAAGTGGTGATGGGTTTTTCTATTTTTGAGAATCCTTCCACAAATATTCGATAATACCCTACTATCCCCATGAAGCTTCTCACCTCATGGGCATTTTTTGGCACTGGCCACTCCATAATGGCCTTTACCTTTTCTGGGTCCACAGAGATTCCTTCGTCAGAAATGATATGACCTAAATAGTGAATTTCTTTCTAGAAAAAGGAACACTTCGATAACTTCCCATACAATTTGTTCCCCCTAAGGTAGGACAACACCACTCGCAAGTGTTCCTCATGTTCTTTTTCATTCTTGGAATAGATGAGGATGTCATATAGAAAGACTTGTACAAAATGGTCTAAGAACTTCTAGAATACGTTGTTCATGAGGCTCATGAATATTGTTGCTGCATTGGTCAATCCAAAAGGTACTATGACAAACTCGTAATGTCCAAACCGAGTTCAAAAGGTAGTTTTTTGGATATCGCCTTCCTTATTCCTTAACTAATGATACATTGATCGCAAATATATCTTTCAGAATACCGTTGCTCCTTTCATCTGATCGAAGAGGTCATCTACCCGCAACATTGGGTACCTATTTTTCACTGTAGCACAGTTCAAGTCCCTATAGTCTATACACAATCGTAAGGATCCATCCTTCTTCTTTACAAAAATTACTAGTGCAACCCAAGGTGAGACACTTGGCCTTATTAGCCCTAAGTCCAATAACTCTTTCAACTGCATTTGCGACTCGCAAAGTTCTGGTGCTGTCATTCGATACCGAGACTTGGAAATTTGTTCTGTACTAGGTTTTAGCTGAATAGTAAAATCAAGCTCCCTCTCAGGAGGTAACCAAGGTAACTTGTTTGGAAAAACATCCTTAAATTATGACAATACCGGGTACTGATCCAATCAGGGTCCATTCCTTTCACTCACTGCTTCCACTACATATAGTCGACACCCTTGCCTCAAGCATCGCTTAACCTTCATAGTTGAGATAAAGTTTAATGACACCCTTCTCCATACACCCTGTATATCCACTGGCCTTCCTTCGTCGTCTACATAGAGCACCCTTTTTGCGAAACAATCTACCAAAGCATGATGAGATTCTAACCAATCCATTCCAATGATTAGGTCATACGCCCCAAGAGCAGTGACATATACCTTCAACCTGGTAGTACACACTCCTAGGTCTACTATACAATTATCAACACTAGGTCCTATCACTTGTTTTTCACCTGAAGCCATCACGACTTGTTTAAAGTCATCGTGCTCATAGGCTGCCAACCCACTCTTTTCTAATGCAGATGGTAAAATGAAACTATTTGTAGCACTAGAATCAAATAAAATCTTAACGTTGATATGATTTAGCATACCTGATGACTACACCATCGTGGATTGATGTTCAGCCTGGAAATTATTAATCGCTGCGTAAATATGGTGGCTGTTACTTGCTCTTCCCATCGAGGCCTTTCCTTCTCTATGCACAAATCTTGATTGTAACTCTCGTCAGTCATGCTAGTAATGGGGTCCTCTACATCCCCAATAGGTAACATGAGATTGAACCTGCGCACTATTCTGTGACTGTCTCTAAAATGAGTTCCTTCCCCTGGAACCCCTGCCCCTGCTAGCTATTCCCTGAGATGGTCGTGAACCTGCCTGCGTCGTTGGTGATGAACAAGATGCTGCACTTGCTACCATTGAAATCCCTATGGCTACTGTCCTTGGTGCAACTCTGTTACCATATAGAGGTGTCCTTGAGCCCCCTCCCCTGGGAAATGTCCTAGGGGCCTTCCCTAAGAATCCAAGACGATGCAGAAAGGTCGGTCTCATACCTCCGATTAATTTCATGTGTTCCTCCGCATAACACGCATTTTCCACAGCTTCTTCTACTGAAGACGGTTTCCACATCCGCACCATAGCCCTTATCTTAGGGTTCAATCCATAGACAAAGTGTTCTTCCTGTCATTGGTCATAATCCATATATGAAACATACTTGACCAATTCCATAAACCTAATCTCATATTCCTCTATGGTCCTGTTTCCCTGTACTAGAGCATGAAATGCCCCTACCTGTTGTTCCTCATAGTAAGCTGGCAGATATTTCCTTCAAAACCTCTCCTCGAAAAGTTCCCAAGATACAGTGTTTGGGGTAAGATGCAGTTGTCTTTACAGGTTGCCCCACCAGTTCAAGGCACTGTCTCTCAACTGAAAAAATGTTATCTTCGCCTTTAAGGTGGACACATAGTCCATTAAGGCAAAACACCTTGTCATGCCTTCCAACCATGCTTCTACACGTTCACTGGCGCGACCCCGGAAAACTCCGGAAATTTGATTTTCTGTAGTTCTCTAGTGATGTCTTCGGATGGAGGTCCTCCCCCTGAATCCCTCGATGCTTCTAGATTACCCATTCCAGATGGTGGGGGATCCACTTTGATCCCTATCGATTGTCGCCCCTTTAAAGTCTCATTTATGGCATCCAAAGAGCACAACATGAGAGTTAGTTTTGGTGATGGTGGTGGTGGCGCTGGCGGTGTTGGCGGTGCCTACGACGATGCTCCTCTGCCTCAATTCCCTTGATTCCTAACCATCCTATATGATTTAAACTCCATCAACCAAAGTTTTCAAGGTGAGTTCAAGGACGTTTCAAATTTGTGCAACTTAAACTAGAACATAGGGTTAGGTGTAAGTTTTTCTTTACTTGTCTGTAAACAGACGTTACTCTCTTTAGGGGATTGGCTAGGTTAGGGTTAGGCATCTAAGCTTGGTGTTCTCGCCTAAGGAAAATATTGACCCTCTCGCTCGGTAGTTACGCTAGCAATGTAGCCCTCTCGCCTATTCCTCTAACTTACCTGCCTAGTGTGCATGAAGCCTCCTCCCACTTGTCCTAGTCTAAGTCCTTAAACCTTCAGTTTAAAACTAATTAATCACTTTAACTAGTTTTTAAATTTAAACAAAATATAATATAATCTAAAACATTTAATATTTAAACTATTAATTAAATCATAGATTTAAAACATAAATTTAAACCTAAAAAACATAATTTAACATTAACATTAATTACTCATTAATTAATTAACATTAATTAATTACTTTTAATTAATTATAATACTTAGTTTTACCTTGTAACATATACTTAAATGTATATATATATAAGCAACTGGTACTGCTTTATTACTAAATAATTAAAAAAATTAAATTTAACAATTTAAATTTTTTAACTATTTAAACAATTAAAATTTAAACTTTACAATAATTTTAAAAGAATAATTAAGTAATAAATAAAAAATATATAAAATAAAATAATTTAAAACATTTAAAATAAATAAATTAAAAAAAAAAAAATCAAATCGAGCACGCATGAAGCCCACGTGCCTCTCCCCCTAGGCTCTCATCCCTAAACTCTACACGTACTCTCTAAAAACCCTAAACTATCCTCAACCCTAATGCTCCCTCAATTCCGCCTCTCCACTCTGCTCTCTCCCTATCGACAGGCTCGATGCTCAGCTCTGAGCGTTGGTGCTTTGGTTTTTGATTGTGTGTTGTTTTAAGGGCAGGGCAGAGTTGAGTACTCCTCACACCCCTTGTGGGATCCCCTTTTGTGACCTAGTCCTCAGTCTTAAGTACATGCCTGGTGCTCTTGGCGTTGGTGCTTACGCGTTGGTTCAAAATGGGTGTCCCTTCTCGGTGCTTCATGATATGAACACTCTCTTTGGTGCTTGGGTTCTTGACTGTTGACATAGAGATTGGGCTGGCTTGAACCAAAGCCAATATTTTCCCAATATAACAAAGACAAGCCTTTTATTTCTTCCGGGATGCGGGCTTGGCAAGAGGGTTGGTGCTGTTTTGCATAGGTACGGTGGGGTTTATTTACAGTGGGTAGATAGTGATGGATTTGACTTGACCTATTTTGTGTTGTGTGGAAGGTGTGCTTGGCTCGACAATTGTGGCCTCAGACAATTGGATATTGGGCCTGTGGGCTCGATATTTTTCTTTTCAGTGGTAATGGGATTTATTTTCATATTGATGTGTTGGCGTGTTGTGAACAAAATGTATTGACGTGTTGTGAACAAACAAAAATTTGTAGACTCCTCTTCCTCATCGAGGGCTTGACATTCGGTTTTGGGATTTCTTTCATATAATGCGTAGTGGATGTAGCTTAGATGGTAGAGCGCTCACTGGCAGTGTTGGCTTGTACTTGGCTTGTGGTACCCCGCACATGGGTTGTTTTTGGTCTTTGGTCTGCAACTCCTCCCCGTGGCTCAGTGCATATTTGTTGTCTTGTGGGCTCTTTCCTTGTGGTTTGGGCACTCAGTCTGGAGTGCTAACTTGGTATCAAGCTGTTACTGCCAAAACATATAAATGATTGCCAAAACTCAACACTTTTCCTCATTTCTGTGTTGATTGATGACCTGTATTAATCTTTCGATTGATGAACAAGCATTGGGGATTGGAGAGAGACTTGGAAAGTGCAATGGCACCCTCTACAAAGAGCATAAGCAAGAAAACTTCAAATACACAGGCGTGTCGACCACTGTCACCAAGGGTTGCTTGCTAAACCTAAGAATACGTTTTACTTTACATTTTTTTTTTATCTTTATATTTTATTTATTATTTTTTTTTAAATATCCATCTCATTTTTTTGTTTTTTTTTTTATATTGAGAAGGGTCGCTGCTGGCAGCTCGCTTGGGTGCCCTGGATTGGAAAATCCATCATGCAGACTTTCATCATCCCTGACGTCTGGGAGACAATAAATCTCCAGGTTGCACTTGTCTGTCTATGTGTGTAGAGGATTAAACATGGAGGATATGAAGAACAATCAGAGAGTTCTAGAATGACTGTACTTGTAAATGAAAAATGCACTAGCACAGAGACCGCAGATCAAATCCCCTCGGCACTCTCGGCATGTACAGGGCGAGCGAATTCTTTCAGAAACCAGATCCAAAACTGACTGTGGAAAACGTCCATATATTGACTCCCACTTTTTGTTCTTTCAGACCCATTGTCGTTTCTTTTCTTTACATGTTTATCCTAAGGCTTCCTTCTCAACCTGGTTTTCTTTTTTTTGTTTTATTATCTCTTTTTTATATATATAACTGGATGCGTTGTGAAATACCTTACATTGTTCTCCTTGGTCGTGGTTTGAGTGCTAGCTTTGTAATGAGTCATATGTTGTATTAGGTAGCTCGTGGACTTGGCTTTAATATTTGGATATTCAGCTTAATGCCCAATTCTTTTGTTTTTACATTCTTTTTTTTTTTTATTCTTTTTTATACAGTTAAAATTTTTGTCTTCTTCTTTTGTTGTTATAACTATGAAGGATTTTCTCCTATGTGTAGACCTGAATGCTTGAACAATATTCACACATAGGGATTATATATATATATTTTTCATTATTATTTAGTTCGGTATTATTTCTCTTTTATTTATTATAATAAATTATAATCGCAAGTAAAAAGGGAGGGATAGATGGATAGATTCTCAGACTAAGAGATAACACAATCTAGTTGGGAGATTAATGCTCAAATTATCATGTCGAAGCATTTAGATTTAAAATTTGGGGCCTTGAAATTTCTGGCAAAGATTTTCCCGTTCTAAAATTTTGAAAATGTCTTAGATCTTTCCAAAACAATGACTTAATTAGATTTACCAATTATTTTTATAGTTATTGTTATATATAATTTGGGAAGGCCCATGGGCTCTAAGAGTTAGAACCAAAGGCTCTGATACCAAGTGTAAGAACCATAAATTACTTAAGCCTGGTAAAATTTCATACGATTAAACATAGAGATTATTCAGCATAAGCAATAAGTAATTTATTTCAGCATATAAGCAACATAAATTAAATTTACGAACAACATGCTAATAATTTACATAACCATCCACATAACACCACATAATCCCCAAAATACATAAATAAAAAAATACCTCCGTCTGATGCTAAATCCCCGATCTTTGTTTGTCCAAGCTGAAGCTGAAACTATGCTAAACTCTGCCCAAAACCGACTTACCACCCAGCCAACTACGAGCCACATGTCCGGCTCCCTAGCTCCAGGATACCGTAAGGAATCATGGCCCCTAAGCCCAAAACTCCCAGCAACCTGGTGCCCCTGCAACAGTTCACCCAATCTCCAAAAAAACCAAACTCAAAAACCAGAAAATATCCAAGAGCAGAAATACAGTCCTCTCCTCCCAATTTTTTTTCCTCTCCTGTCGGAATTTTCCCAGTCATATCTCCCCCCATTCACCAACTCCCTATCCTCCATTAATTACCTTATCCTCCCCATTATTACCTTATCCCATTCCTTTATTACCTTATATGATTCCTTTATTACCTTATCCTTCCACCCCATGCTTCATTCCCCCTGCATACGTAAAGTCTTATTATAAATAATTTAAAGTTATTCATGTATTTAATTCATTACCCAAATCATTGAATGTGTTAAGTAATCAATTAATTAATTAATTGACATTTATTAAACAATAATTAATTAATTATTATTATTAATAATTAATCATTACTTAACTAATACACATTAAGACAGTTAATTAATTAATTAACTATACTTAATAAACCCTATGCAACTATTTAACCAGGGTTGTTACAAATACTTGCACCCCAAAAAAGGAGTAAAACATGGACCACACAAATCACTGTGAACAAGTTGCAAAGGGCCCCGAGCGTGACAAGAGGAACATTTGTCAAAAATTTCTCGATGATGTTTGCTGAGAAATCAACCGGCACAAACACCATGTCTGCATGAAACAAGAGGAATACCAGTCACCATCTGTTGATTACATAGTTGATGCAATCAACAATAGTTTAGATGACCAAACCGCTCGTGCGAAAGTTTTCACAAGTCATCGCTATGAGCAACAAAAACTGATAAAAAAGATGATAACCCAAATTTTTCAAACTTGTAGGACATGGTAATATCATCAACAATTCTAGTTGTAAGAAGATGCTTAAGATCTTTTATATCCTTAATTACAACTTGGTGAGGTGAAAACTCTACGATTTTACCTTCACCTAAATAAGTGATTTAATATATTGATAGAAGGTTGCAAGAAATACTTGGAACACATAATACATCATTGAAATGACCATTCTCTACTTGAACTGTTCCAGATCCCACAACACTAAGATATATATCATCACCAACAAATATTTTCTTGGTGTTACATTCATTTAGAGAAAAAAATATGTCTTTATCCATAGCCATATGATAACATGCTCCAGAATCGATAATCCACTCATCAAAATAAGAAGTAAAAGTTCTATTGAAGGAGAAATCAGAAGCATAAAATACATGTCCAAGAGAAGAAGGAGAAGAATAAGTAGAATCGATACTGATGTTGTGCTTCTTCATTGTTGCTTCTAAAACTGCCATGTTCTTGAAACATTTGGATTCATTATGACCATATTTATCACAAATGTTGCAATGTTTGTTAGTATTCTTATTTTTATATTTTTCTCCTTTGTCACCATAAGGAGTTGAAGTTGTATGAGTGGGTTTGGGACCCTTTTATTTATTTTTTTTGTAGTGAGGATGTTGCTTCTTGGGATTCTTGGGTTTATATTATTTTTGGGAAACTAAGGATTTGTTGGAGGTACCTGCAGTGTTGATCACTCCAAGTTGTACAATATTATATTCCTCTCTAATTAAAGCAACCCAAAAGGACTAAAGAGTGAGGTTTTGATAAGATTTCCCTAGAACCTCTCTCATGGCATAAAAGGTATATACAAACATTGAATATGCACTACCTATCTTAGAAAGAATAAGATCGATGCAATGCTCTTCCTCCATCTTTATCTCACATTATTCACCTAAAATTATCAGTTTTTTGAATTTAGATAGATAGTCTCGAATGCAAGAAAAATCACTTGGACTTAAAGTTAGCACTTGATTTTCTTATTGTTGTGCTCGAATAATATTATGTTTACCAAACAAAGGTTCAATCTTTTCCCAAACTTCATCGGGGTCATAAATTTCTTTAAGGTGGAATATTAAATAAGGAGAGATGGACATTCCTATTATTCCACATGATTAGTCACTCCTATTATCCCATTTGACTTTTGTATTAACATCAGTGGGTTTTCTTTCCTTTCCCAAGGTAATTTGGTACAAAGTTTTACCTCTTAATAAATCCTCCATACGTGATTACCATTGGAAGTAGTTGGTGTTGGTAAGAAAAATATTACTAGAAGAATCCATATTAAATATGTAGGTAATATGGATTTAAAAACTAACACTAATGACTTGGATGAAAGGATCTCTAAAAGTTAGGCAGTTTTTTAAAAAATGGCACTAAAAACGTACTTCGGATGTGAAAGTTATGCCATTTAAAAAAAAAGCATAAACGATAACCAAATGACCACTTGGTGGTGTAAGTTTCTTTATGAAGTGACCCACTTTTATGAAAATAAGTTGGGATGACTTTTATAATGAATTTACTTTATGAAAGAAAAACCACATGGAAAATAAATAACTCTAAAATAAAATGTTAAATCTACTTATAGTGATTCACTTTTATACTTGAAGTGAAATACACTTTACAATTGAGCGTGGAATTTTTCAAAAAAATAACAAAAAGAGAGACTTGAACTCAAGACATCTTAGTTAATAAGGAAAATTTTAACCAAATGGTCTAGGAAAACATATTGTATTGCTTAACAAGAGGATTGGGAGTGTTGTTGTTGTTGTTGTGGAAGATGGCCTTGGAGAGCGTGCTAAAAAAAAAATCATACAAGAAAAAAATTCACTTCTCGATGACAACAATGGTTAGATCTCGGTTAACCTACCTGGAAATTGCACCTTTTCCTATATTTTTATGATTTTTTGAGATACCATAGGGTGTGGGGCAAAGAGAATATGCATATATAAAAGAGTAGAAACCGAGAAACAAATAATATTAAACCAAAATAATAGTATGAAAAAAATTAAAAATGGCATATTCAGGCTTTATGCCTCCGGATTTGACTGAAATTGATGTATCTTGGGCAAACAAAAACCTTTTCAAGTGAAACAAAAAAATTTCCTAACCAAAACGAGCACTTTGGCTGCAATGTAATAGTATCTTTTAACGCTGAGTAAATTTTTGGGCTTAAGAAATAATCTACAAACGTAACCTACAAACCATCTTTAAGACTGGAAACTAGCCTTTCCAATCTAGAGAGGGATCTCTCTGAGACTTGATCTCTCATATACAAGTTTCTTTGAAAACATGGATAGATTTAAAACTTTAAGATAATTTTTTAAGGTCTACTCACAAAAGATAGTTCTTTTAGGGATATGGAGTCAACCCCTGAAAACAAAGAAAACAATTCTTGGTAGATAGAACTCCTCAAAGGAACAAAGGATAAATAAGGTGATAAACTTTGGTGTTTAGTTTGATAATGTAGGGTGAAAGAAGAAAATAAACATACAACAGAATCAGATCCCCACAATGGATGAATTCTCATCGTACTTGGGAAGATAGACAAAATTTAAATTGCTTCGGTCTAAGGCACCACCTAGATGAATTATGGATTTTAAAATTTACCAATTTAAAAAAGAAGAGAAGTGAAAATGAATATGAATACATAGGAAATAAAAGCTTCATATCATCACCATTAGATTATTTTTCTTAAGGAACTCAAGACTTTTGCATTTATATTTCTTTAGATTCTGGAAATTACATAGAGGATCAAAATGTCTATACTTTTGTCCGCATGCCCATTTTTACATAAAAATAGTCCCTATATATAGAAATTAAAGCTACACTTAGCTTCTAGGAGTCGAACTACTATATCCTCGAGTTATGGGTCTGGTTCTTTTAAAATAGAACGACAACATCTATAAAAATTACCAAAAATAGGAAAGTCGATATGGCAATCACAAACTATCCTGGATGTTATTTACAATCATAAATTATTTTAGCGAACCACAATCATATAGTTGTGATGAATCATCATGTGTATTTCTAGACAAGACTATCATCGTTGCATAGTAAATTCTAGTTTCTGTTGCGCAAATGCTGGTTGTGAAATGTGCATAGTGATTTTGCATCGTGGATCATCATATTCAGGTTGTGCGTGTGAATCTAGTTGGTAGAGAAGAATGGGGTCATTCAGTTTTCGGTAGCTTCCTTGTCCAAACTATTTTGCAGTTGTAAGGCTATGTCTGTACTTCTCAATGAGAATTTTTTTCTTTTCAAAATCTTCACCTGTCTCAACAAAGATGCATTTATTTTCAATTTTGATTGAGTGTCAGAGAGAGATACACATGCATTGTCAACAACCGGTCTTCATTTTTGAAATGTGCCATGATTATTTCCTCTGATGTCCTTTTTTCCTCCCTGAGCTCAATGATCACATCTTGAACCTCTCTTAGCTGCTTTTTCAACCAATTTATATTATTTTCTCCTCTTGTTGGTGAGGTAGGACATCTCTGGCATGCTTGACTCTGTGATGTTGATATTTCAAGAATTTTTTCTACTAACTGCCTTCTCAATTCTCTATTTTCTTGATAGAATTGGGCTATCTCATGTTGAACTCTCCTTAGTTGATGTTTCGCCTCCTTAGTATTTTCATCTTGCTTACCTAGCTCCAGTTTATTTTCATTAATTCCCTGGTTTTCACATTCAACAAGCCCTGGCTAAATTATGGGTATGGGAAATATTCTGATAGAGGACTTGGTGCGCGATTTACTGGTATCTTGGATATCCTCAATTTCATAAGTAAATATTAGATTTCTTCTCTTCTTGGATGTTGGTTGACTGAGTGATGTGTCTTCCATTTCTTTTCCTTTTCTTCTTTCAGTAACATCTCCTCTTCTCGCCTCTAAAATATGAATTGTTGATTTCTTAGAAGATAAGGGAATATCTCCTTTAGGGTCTCTTGGAATTTTTTCCCAAATCAAGAAAGAATTCCAGTCCTTGTTCAAATTTCCCAGCTCTTCAGCCACCAACATATTAATTAATTAAAAGTGGAATACGTTGTTCTATGGCTGGTCAACTTTGGCTTGGACATTGTCTTCCATCTTTCCTGGCTTTTACATAAGAATAAAGTTAAGTTTAAGGTATTTCTCTATGTGAAATGCATCAGTAATCTGCTGTTATATGGATGCACCTTGCCCAATCTTCCCTCACAGGTGAAGTACTTCTTGATTATATTCAAAAGTTTCTCAAAAGGTTCCAGGAGATATTCACCAGGAAACTCGGCTCCAATTTTCTGATTTCGATATTCAGGCTTGATGAAATTGATATAACATGAAGTATCTAATGGCATACCTTTAAACCATTTTTCTCCCTGCAGTAGGTAATAAAAATTTATCCCAGAATAAATAAAGTTGATTGTGTGAAAAACAAACTCGTTACAAAAGCTAATTTACAATACGATCGAAGGAAAATCTTTGAAAAATGACTACAAGTGATGGAGGATACGAAAAAAACTCAAAATAGAAGATTTACATAGCGACTGACAACACACATTATTTTCGTAGAAAAAATATTTGGAGCTTACTGAAAAAACTATAGATGACGCATAAGTTTTGGAAGTGATGGAGAAACATGAAGGGTGATCAATATTTATTCTTGAATGGATAAGGAATGAAATTATGGAAAGGGATGAAAAATACATAGCGACGAGAAGTTTGAAATAAAGTTAAAGATTTGAGCAGTGAACTCATGCAATGGGTACTCCTTTGAAGTGTTCAATAGTAAAAATGACATGGAGTGTTATGATTGTTCACTTTTCTAACTTCATGATTACGTAATGATGACCCATAATAGATTTTGACATGAACTTTATCCTAACCACTTGACCTGACCTTGGTACCCAAATTCCATTTTTTTGACATGACTCGAGACTTAGGAAAGTAGACCTTTACAATTTAAACATGACAAACCTTACACCCTTTCAGCGATTTATAGCTAAACTCCTTACTCGAAATATCAAACCATTCTTTAATTGATCACTGACCTCATAAACTTTCACACACCAACCATGAGTTATTCAGGAAAGTTTTTATTTTTATAAAGATCAAGACATGACTCCGAAATGTTTTGGACAAACCTTTGACTCTAACTACAAAAAGCATGGTGCAAACAACTGGATCCAATGGGGATGTTAGCCTCCGAGTGAGGTAACAAAAATTAGTACACCAAGTGTCTGACCATTGGGCTTTATTTGACTCAAACCTATAAACTAAAAAAGTGAACTTATTTACGAACTCTCTTGACACAAATTTGACCAAACTCGACATAAACATAGGGCCTTCGCTTCGGGCTTCAATTTTCTATTGATTATTGATTGGAATTTCTTCATTTGAAAATAAAATGGTTATATTACAATGAAATGAAAAAATTGATTTTTTTTTTAAACAAGATAATGTTTCAAAAACCTGCCATTCATAGGTCCCCCACCAATAATATCTCCATTAAGCTCTTGCAAAAAATAGCCATTATTCCCATGGTATGAAACAATCATGAATGGTCCCATCCAAAGAGGATCACACTTCCCATGCTTCCCTCTGTATTCATTCCTTGAATCGCACTTCAGTACCAAATCATTCACCTTGAAATCATCTTCCTTGATATGTATGTCAAAATCCTTTTTCATTTTATCTTGGTGCAGTTGTGATTTATTGAAGACTTTTTCTTTGGTTTGGTGTACATGGATTAATTGGTTTATTCTCCTTAGAACATAATTTGGTTCATATTCTTGTTCTTGTTGCAGTCTCATCACTGGAATTCCTAATGAGGTAGGAAAAATTGCCTCTGTACCATATGATGTGGAAAGGTGATCTGGGAATAGACCTTTTAGTGGTAATCATATCATCCCATTATGCATAGATGATATTTTTGTGCCAAGCTTTCTTTTTTTCCTACAGAAGCTTCTTAATAGTCCTTTTCGTGATTTTTTTATATGATTTAGTCAACCCATTACCCTGTGGGTAATATTTTGTGGAATGGACAAGAGTTATATTATAGTCACTACAAAATTTCTCCATTTTATTGGATTTGAATGTCACTACATTGTCAGTAATGATCTTGACTAGACAACCAAATCTAGAGAAAATATTTCTTTCTAAAATTTGAATGTGACATTATCAATAGTTTTCCTTGTGGGGACTTCTTAGATCCATTTGGTGAAGTAGCCTGTGGTTTTCGGTATCCACATATGTTGAGTTGAATATGTCAGATTAATTTCCCATATAAAATCAAGACCCCATCAAATATCCAGAATTCATGGAAGCTTGAAACTTCCTTGTATACATTAGAAAAAATATTGGGCCAATAGAACCATGCCCTCAGTATTTTGTGCACAATAGTCTTCCAATAATGATTTCCCCCAAAATAATCTTTGTGAAACTCTTTGATAGCCTTTTTCATTTCTGCCTCCAACAAACAATTTAACAAGATCCCACCTGGATCTTTCCAATAGAGAGAATGGTCCATAATGAAAAAAAAATCTTCTTTCAACTTAAAAAATCTAGCTTTGGTTTTGCTCAAATCAAAAAGATCTTGTAATTTCGTTAATAAATATATAATATCAAATACCAAGGAGATTCAAGGAAATTTTTGGATATCTATGGGAATGTTTCTTCTTCTGAATTTTCTGATAAATCAAGAATAAAATTGATTTGAAAAACATCACAATTGGACTACTCCATCAATTTTGCAAGCCATTGATCCTTAATAAACTTTTTAGGTTTGATATTGTGGTCAAAATCCAACATTACTGCTATCAATTTTCCCCTTATCCCTTTAGGATCAGGCTAAGTCAAAATATCTTTTATAGAATTGATAGGAAAATAAGCAATAACATGGGAATGCAAGATATAAGTTCTAAATTATTTAAGGGATTTCACCAAGAAATATGTATGCTTTTCCATGATGTCATAGATTAGTCGGGATTCTATCAATGTGTTGCTATAATAATCTATATTCCTTTCAAAGTTTTGATCATCGTTTTGCAACAAAACACCAGCAATGGTGTGTTCTGAAGCAAAATAAAACAAGATAAAATCTTTTGCAAAATTCACGTTGGCTAACAATGGAGCTTTGGTCAATGCCACTTTAATATTTTCAAAAGAAATCCTAGCTTCTGGTGTCCATTTTATTTCATTTCCTTTCCTGAGCATATTTGTGATATACTTTATGATCTCAGCCAAGTTAGGAATAAACCTTCTCAAAAAATTCACTTTTCCTAGGAAATATTGTACCTCCTTCTTTCTCCTGGGAGTGACGATATTCAAAATTGATTCCACTTTGTTGGGGTCTATTTTTATCCCTTCCTTTGAAATGACGTGTCCAAACAATTTTACTTCTTACATTACAAATTTTGAATTTTTCGGATTCAATGAGATGCCAAATTTTCTACATTTATGGAAAATCCTTCTTAGATGTTTGATATGTTGATCATCGGAATTTGAAAATACAGTGATATCATCTAAGTAAATAAAAATAAACATATCCTTTTCATCGGCAAAATCTATGTCCATGGCCCTTTGGAAAGTCACTCCAACATTCATAATCCCTAAAGACATTTTTGCATACATGAAAGTACCCCAAGATGTTGTAAAAGTTGTCTTTTGTTTGTCATCTGGATGTAGCATAATCTAGTTGTAACCAAAGAAACCATCAAACATTGATATCTTTTGAGATCCCACCACCTTATGTAGCATGTAATCCATCTTAAGAAGTGGATAATTTCATTTGAGAGACACCTTGTTTAGATTCTGAAAATATACACATAATCTTATCTCACTGCTTTTCTTCCTGACAGCCACTAGGTTAGCCACCCACTTGGAAAATCTTAAGGACACAAGAATTTTTCCATCAAACAATTTCCTTACCTCCTTTTCAATCATTGGAAACAACATAGGGTTTATTCTTACCAAATTTTTCTTGAAGGGTTTGTGATGATCCTTGATGGGAATTACATGTTGAATTACCTTAATATCATAGACCTTTCAATAT
>ML794226.1:0-40455 GCA_009831015.1 Picea engelmannii | reverse complement strand
CTCAAATTATCATGTCGAAGCATTTAGATTTAAAATTTGGGGCCTTGAAATTTCTGGCAAAGATTTTCCCGTTCTAAAATTTTGAAAATGTCTTAGATCTTTCCAAAACAATGACTTAATTAGATTTACCAATTATTTTTATAGTTATTGTTATATATAATTTGGGAAGGCCCATGGGCTCTAAGAGTTAGAACCAAAGGCTCTGATACCAAGTGTAAGAACCATAAATTACTTAAGCCTGGTAAAATTTCATACGATTAAACATAGAGATTATTCAGCATAAGCAATAAGTAATTTATTTCAGCATATAAGCAACATAAATTAAATTTACGAACAACATGCTAATAATTTACATAACCATCCACATAACACCACATAATCCCCAAAATACATAAATAAAAAAATACCTCCGTCTGATGCTAAATCCCCGATCTTTGTTTGTCCAAGCTGAAGCTGAAACTATGCTAAACTCTGCCCAAAACCGACTTACCACCCAGCCAACTACGAGCCACATGTCCGGCTCCCTAGCTCCAGGATACCGTAAGGAATCATGGCCCCTAAGCCCAAAACTCCCAGCAACCTGGTGCCCCTGCAACAGTTCACCCAATCTCCAAAAAAACCAAACTCAAAAACCAGAAAATATCCAAGAGCAGAAATACAGTCCTCTCCTCCCAATTTTTTTTCCTCTCCTGTCGGAATTTTCCCAGTCATATCTCCCCCCATTCACCAACTCCCTATCCTCCATTAATTACCTTATCCTCCCCATTATTACCTTATCCCATTCCTTTATTACCTTATATGATTCCTTTATTACCTTATCCTTCCACCCCATGCTTCATTCCCCCTGCATACGTAAAGTCTTATTATAAATAATTTAAAGTTATTCATGTATTTAATTCATTACCCAAATCATTGAATGTGTTAAGTAATCAATTAATTAATTAATTGACATTTATTAAACAATAATTAATTAATTATTATTATTAATAATTAATCATTACTTAACTAATACACATTAAGACAGTTAATTAATTAATTAACTATACTTAATAAACCCTATGCAACTATTTAACCAGGGTTGTTACAAATACTTGCACCCCAAAAAAGGAGTAAAACATGGACCACACAAATCACTGTGAACAAGTTGCAAAGGGCCCCGAGCGTGACAAGAGGAACATTTGTCAAAAATTTCTCGATGATGTTTGCTGAGAAATCAACCGGCACAAACACCATGTCTGCATGAAACAAGAGGAATACCAGTCACCATCTGTTGATTACATAGTTGATGCAATCAACAATAGTTTAGATGACCAAACCGCTCGTGCGAAAGTTTTCACAAGTCATCGCTATGAGCAACAAAAACTGATAAAAAAGATGATAACCCAAATTTTTCAAACTTGTAGGACATGGTAATATCATCAACAATTCTAGTTGTAAGAAGATGCTTAAGATCTTTTATATCCTTAATTACAACTTGGTGAGGTGAAAACTCTACGATTTTACCTTCACCTAAATAAGTGATTTAATATATTGATAGAAGGTTGCAAGAAATACTTGGAACACATAATACATCATTGAAATGACCATTCTCTACTTGAACTGTTCCAGATCCCACAACACTAAGATATATATCATCACCAACAAATATTTTCTTGGTGTTACATTCATTTAGAGAAAAAAATATGTCTTTATCCATAGCCATATGATAACATGCTCCAGAATCGATAATCCACTCATCAAAATAAGAAGTAAAAGTTCTATTGAAGGAGAAATCAGAAGCATAAAATACATGTCCAAGAGAAGAAGGAGAAGAATAAGTAGAATCGATACTGATGTTGTGCTTCTTCATTGTTGCTTCTAAAACTGCCATGTTCTTGAAACATTTGGATTCATTATGACCATATTTATCACAAATGTTGCAATGTTTGTTAGTATTCTTATTTTTATATTTTTCTCCTTTGTCACCATAAGGAGTTGAAGTTGTATGAGTGGGTTTGGGACCCTTTTATTTATTTTTTTTGTAGTGAGGATGTTGCTTCTTGGGATTCTTGGGTTTATATTATTTTTGGGAAACTAAGGATTTGTTGGAGGTACCTGCAGTGTTGATCACTCCAAGTTGTACAATATTATATTCCTCTCTAATTAAAGCAACCCAAAAGGACTAAAGAGTGAGGTTTTGATAAGATTTCCCTAGAACCTCTCTCATGGCATAAAAGGTATATACAAACATTGAATATGCACTACCTATCTTAGAAAGAATAAGATCGATGCAATGCTCTTCCTCCATCTTTATCTCACATTATTCACCTAAAATTATCAGTTTTTTGAATTTAGATAGATAGTCTCGAATGCAAGAAAAATCACTTGGACTTAAAGTTAGCACTTGATTTTCTTATTGTTGTGCTCGAATAATATTATGTTTACCAAACAAAGGTTCAATCTTTTCCCAAACTTCATCGGGGTCATAAATTTCTTTAAGGTGGAATATTAAATAAGGAGAGATGGACATTCCTATTATTCCACATGATTAGTCACTCCTATTATCCCATTTGACTTTTGTATTAACATCAGTGGGTTTTCTTTCCTTTCCCAAGGTAATTTGGTACAAAGTTTTACCTCTTAATAAATCCTCCATACGTGATTACCATTGGAAGTAGTTGGTGTTGGTAAGAAAAATATTACTAGAAGAATCCATATTAAATATGTAGGTAATATGGATTTAAAAACTAACACTAATGACTTGGATGAAAGGATCTCTAAAAGTTAGGCAGTTTTTTAAAAAATGGCACTAAAAACGTACTTCGGATGTGAAAGTTATGCCATTTAAAAAAAAAGCATAAACGATAACCAAATGACCACTTGGTGGTGTAAGTTTCTTTATGAAGTGACCCACTTTTATGAAAATAAGTTGGGATGACTTTTATAATGAATTTACTTTATGAAAGAAAAACCACATGGAAAATAAATAACTCTAAAATAAAATGTTAAATCTACTTATAGTGATTCACTTTTATACTTGAAGTGAAATACACTTTACAATTGAGCGTGGAATTTTTCAAAAAAATAACAAAAAGAGAGACTTGAACTCAAGACATCTTAGTTAATAAGGAAAATTTTAACCAAATGGTCTAGGAAAACATATTGTATTGCTTAACAAGAGGATTGGGAGTGTTGTTGTTGTTGTTGTGGAAGATGGCCTTGGAGAGCGTGCTAAAAAAAAAATCATACAAGAAAAAAATTCACTTCTCGATGACAACAATGGTTAGATCTCGGTTAACCTACCTGGAAATTGCACCTTTTCCTATATTTTTATGATTTTTTGAGATACCATAGGGTGTGGGGCAAAGAGAATATGCATATATAAAAGAGTAGAAACCGAGAAACAAATAATATTAAACCAAAATAATAGTATGAAAAAAATTAAAAATGGCATATTCAGGCTTTATGCCTCCGGATTTGACTGAAATTGATGTATCTTGGGCAAACAAAAACCTTTTCAAGTGAAACAAAAAAATTTCCTAACCAAAACGAGCACTTTGGCTGCAATGTAATAGTATCTTTTAACGCTGAGTAAATTTTTGGGCTTAAGAAATAATCTACAAACGTAACCTACAAACCATCTTTAAGACTGGAAACTAGCCTTTCCAATCTAGAGAGGGATCTCTCTGAGACTTGATCTCTCATATACAAGTTTCTTTGAAAACATGGATAGATTTAAAACTTTAAGATAATTTTTTAAGGTCTACTCACAAAAGATAGTTCTTTTAGGGATATGGAGTCAACCCCTGAAAACAAAGAAAACAATTCTTGGTAGATAGAACTCCTCAAAGGAACAAAGGATAAATAAGGTGATAAACTTTGGTGTTTAGTTTGATAATGTAGGGTGAAAGAAGAAAATAAACATACAACAGAATCAGATCCCCACAATGGATGAATTCTCATCGTACTTGGGAAGATAGACAAAATTTAAATTGCTTCGGTCTAAGGCACCACCTAGATGAATTATGGATTTTAAAATTTACCAATTTAAAAAAGAAGAGAAGTGAAAATGAATATGAATACATAGGAAATAAAAGCTTCATATCATCACCATTAGATTATTTTTCTTAAGGAACTCAAGACTTTTGCATTTATATTTCTTTAGATTCTGGAAATTACATAGAGGATCAAAATGTCTATACTTTTGTCCGCATGCCCATTTTTACATAAAAATAGTCCCTATATATAGAAATTAAAGCTACACTTAGCTTCTAGGAGTCGAACTACTATATCCTCGAGTTATGGGTCTGGTTCTTTTAAAATAGAACGACAACATCTATAAAAATTACCAAAAATAGGAAAGTCGATATGGCAATCACAAACTATCCTGGATGTTATTTACAATCATAAATTATTTTAGCGAACCACAATCATATAGTTGTGATGAATCATCATGTGTATTTCTAGACAAGACTATCATCGTTGCATAGTAAATTCTAGTTTCTGTTGCGCAAATGCTGGTTGTGAAATGTGCATAGTGATTTTGCATCGTGGATCATCATATTCAGGTTGTGCGTGTGAATCTAGTTGGTAGAGAAGAATGGGGTCATTCAGTTTTCGGTAGCTTCCTTGTCCAAACTATTTTGCAGTTGTAAGGCTATGTCTGTACTTCTCAATGAGAATTTTTTTCTTTTCAAAATCTTCACCTGTCTCAACAAAGATGCATTTATTTTCAATTTTGATTGAGTGTCAGAGAGAGATACACATGCATTGTCAACAACCGGTCTTCATTTTTGAAATGTGCCATGATTATTTCCTCTGATGTCCTTTTTTCCTCCCTGAGCTCAATGATCACATCTTGAACCTCTCTTAGCTGCTTTTTCAACCAATTTATATTATTTTCTCCTCTTGTTGGTGAGGTAGGACATCTCTGGCATGCTTGACTCTGTGATGTTGATATTTCAAGAATTTTTTCTACTAACTGCCTTCTCAATTCTCTATTTTCTTGATAGAATTGGGCTATCTCATGTTGAACTCTCCTTAGTTGATGTTTCGCCTCCTTAGTATTTTCATCTTGCTTACCTAGCTCCAGTTTATTTTCATTAATTCCCTGGTTTTCACATTCAACAAGCCCTGGCTAAATTATGGGTATGGGAAATATTCTGATAGAGGACTTGGTGCGCGATTTACTGGTATCTTGGATATCCTCAATTTCATAAGTAAATATTAGATTTCTTCTCTTCTTGGATGTTGGTTGACTGAGTGATGTGTCTTCCATTTCTTTTCCTTTTCTTCTTTCAGTAACATCTCCTCTTCTCGCCTCTAAAATATGAATTGTTGATTTCTTAGAAGATAAGGGAATATCTCCTTTAGGGTCTCTTGGAATTTTTTCCCAAATCAAGAAAGAATTCCAGTCCTTGTTCAAATTTCCCAGCTCTTCAGCCACCAACATATTAATTAATTAAAAGTGGAATACGTTGTTCTATGGCTGGTCAACTTTGGCTTGGACATTGTCTTCCATCTTTCCTGGCTTTTACATAAGAATAAAGTTAAGTTTAAGGTATTTCTCTATGTGAAATGCATCAGTAATCTGCTGTTATATGGATGCACCTTGCCCAATCTTCCCTCACAGGTGAAGTACTTCTTGATTATATTCAAAAGTTTCTCAAAAGGTTCCAGGAGATATTCACCAGGAAACTCGGCTCCAATTTTCTGATTTCGATATTCAGGCTTGATGAAATTGATATAACATGAAGTATCTAATGGCATACCTTTAAACCATTTTTCTCCCTGCAGTAGGTAATAAAAATTTATCCCAGAATAAATAAAGTTGATTGTGTGAAAAACAAACTCGTTACAAAAGCTAATTTACAATACGATCGAAGGAAAATCTTTGAAAAATGACTACAAGTGATGGAGGATACGAAAAAAACTCAAAATAGAAGATTTACATAGCGACTGACAACACACATTATTTTCGTAGAAAAAATATTTGGAGCTTACTGAAAAAACTATAGATGACGCATAAGTTTTGGAAGTGATGGAGAAACATGAAGGGTGATCAATATTTATTCTTGAATGGATAAGGAATGAAATTATGGAAAGGGATGAAAAATACATAGCGACGAGAAGTTTGAAATAAAGTTAAAGATTTGAGCAGTGAACTCATGCAATGGGTACTCCTTTGAAGTGTTCAATAGTAAAAATGACATGGAGTGTTATGATTGTTCACTTTTCTAACTTCATGATTACGTAATGATGACCCATAATAGATTTTGACATGAACTTTATCCTAACCACTTGACCTGACCTTGGTACCCAAATTCCATTTTTTTGACATGACTCGAGACTTAGGAAAGTAGACCTTTACAATTTAAACATGACAAACCTTACACCCTTTCAGCGATTTATAGCTAAACTCCTTACTCGAAATATCAAACCATTCTTTAATTGATCACTGACCTCATAAACTTTCACACACCAACCATGAGTTATTCAGGAAAGTTTTTATTTTTATAAAGATCAAGACATGACTCCGAAATGTTTTGGACAAACCTTTGACTCTAACTACAAAAAGCATGGTGCAAACAACTGGATCCAATGGGGATGTTAGCCTCCGAGTGAGGTAACAAAAATTAGTACACCAAGTGTCTGACCATTGGGCTTTATTTGACTCAAACCTATAAACTAAAAAAGTGAACTTATTTACGAACTCTCTTGACACAAATTTGACCAAACTCGACATAAACATAGGGCCTTCGCTTCGGGCTTCAATTTTCTATTGATTATTGATTGGAATTTCTTCATTTGAAAATAAAATGGTTATATTACAATGAAATGAAAAAATTGATTTTTTTTTTAAACAAGATAATGTTTCAAAAACCTGCCATTCATAGGTCCCCCACCAATAATATCTCCATTAAGCTCTTGCAAAAAATAGCCATTATTCCCATGGTATGAAACAATCATGAATGGTCCCATCCAAAGAGGATCACACTTCCCATGCTTCCCTCTGTATTCATTCCTTGAATCGCACTTCAGTACCAAATCATTCACCTTGAAATCATCTTCCTTGATATGTATGTCAAAATCCTTTTTCATTTTATCTTGGTGCAGTTGTGATTTATTGAAGACTTTTTCTTTGGTTTGGTGTACATGGATTAATTGGTTTATTCTCCTTAGAACATAATTTGGTTCATATTCTTGTTCTTGTTGCAGTCTCATCACTGGAATTCCTAATGAGGTAGGAAAAATTGCCTCTGTACCATATGATGTGGAAAGGTGATCTGGGAATAGACCTTTTAGTGGTAATCATATCATCCCATTATGCATAGATGATATTTTTGTGCCAAGCTTTCTTTTTTTCCTACAGAAGCTTCTTAATAGTCCTTTTCGTGATTTTTTTATATGATTTAGTCAACCCATTACCCTGTGGGTAATATTTTGTGGAATGGACAAGAGTTATATTATAGTCACTACAAAATTTCTCCATTTTATTGGATTTGAATGTCACTACATTGTCAGTAATGATCTTGACTAGACAACCAAATCTAGAGAAAATATTTCTTTCTAAAATTTGAATGTGACATTATCAATAGTTTTCCTTGTGGGGACTTCTTAGATCCATTTGGTGAAGTAGCCTGTGGTTTTCGGTATCCACATATGTTGAGTTGAATATGTCAGATTAATTTCCCATATAAAATCAAGACCCCATCAAATATCCAGAATTCATGGAAGCTTGAAACTTCCTTGTATACATTAGAAAAAATATTGGGCCAATAGAACCATGCCCTCAGTATTTTGTGCACAATAGTCTTCCAATAATGATTTCCCCCAAAATAATCTTTGTGAAACTCTTTGATAGCCTTTTTCATTTCTGCCTCCAACAAACAATTTAACAAGATCCCACCTGGATCTTTCCAATAGAGAGAATGGTCCATAATGAAAAAAAAATCTTCTTTCAACTTAAAAAATCTAGCTTTGGTTTTGCTCAAATCAAAAAGATCTTGTAATTTCGTTAATAAATATATAATATCAAATACCAAGGAGATTCAAGGAAATTTTTGGATATCTATGGGAATGTTTCTTCTTCTGAATTTTCTGATAAATCAAGAATAAAATTGATTTGAAAAACATCACAATTGGACTACTCCATCAATTTTGCAAGCCATTGATCCTTAATAAACTTTTTAGGTTTGATATTGTGGTCAAAATCCAACATTACTGCTATCAATTTTCCCCTTATCCCTTTAGGATCAGGCTAAGTCAAAATATCTTTTATAGAATTGATAGGAAAATAAGCAATAACATGGGAATGCAAGATATAAGTTCTAAATTATTTAAGGGATTTCACCAAGAAATATGTATGCTTTTCCATGATGTCATAGATTAGTCGGGATTCTATCAATGTGTTGCTATAATAATCTATATTCCTTTCAAAGTTTTGATCATCGTTTTGCAACAAAACACCAGCAATGGTGTGTTCTGAAGCAAAATAAAACAAGATAAAATCTTTTGCAAAATTCACGTTGGCTAACAATGGAGCTTTGGTCAATGCCACTTTAATATTTTCAAAAGAAATCCTAGCTTCTGGTGTCCATTTTATTTCATTTCCTTTCCTGAGCATATTTGTGATATACTTTATGATCTCAGCCAAGTTAGGAATAAACCTTCTCAAAAAATTCACTTTTCCTAGGAAATATTGTACCTCCTTCTTTCTCCTGGGAGTGACGATATTCAAAATTGATTCCACTTTGTTGGGGTCTATTTTTATCCCTTCCTTTGAAATGACGTGTCCAAACAATTTTACTTCTTACATTACAAATTTTGAATTTTTCGGATTCAATGAGATGCCAAATTTTCTACATTTATGGAAAATCCTTCTTAGATGTTTGATATGTTGATCATCGGAATTTGAAAATACAGTGATATCATCTAAGTAAATAAAAATAAACATATCCTTTTCATCGGCAAAATCTATGTCCATGGCCCTTTGGAAAGTCACTCCAACATTCATAATCCCTAAAGACATTTTTGCATACATGAAAGTACCCCAAGATGTTGTAAAAGTTGTCTTTTGTTTGTCATCTGGATGTAGCATAATCTAGTTGTAACCAAAGAAACCATCAAACATTGATATCTTTTGAGATCCCACCACCTTATGTAGCATGTAATCCATCTTAAGAAGTGGATAATTTCATTTGAGAGACACCTTGTTTAGATTCTGAAAATATACACATAATCTTATCTCACTGCTTTTCTTCCTGACAGCCACTAGGTTAGCCACCCACTTGGAAAATCTTAAGGACACAAGAATTTTTCCATCAAACAATTTCCTTACCTCCTTTTCAATCATTGGAAACAACATAGGGTTTATTCTTACCAAATTTTTCTTGAAGGGTTTGTGATGATCCTTGATGGGAATTACATGTTGAATTACCTTAATATCATAGACCTTTCAATATTCATAACTTCATGCAAAGACATGAGGGAAAACCTTCATAAGACTGACATAATTTTGTTTAATTTATGGACTGAGTGCTTTTGACAGCTTGATGATCTTGGGATTCTCCTGATTCCCAATGTTACAATATTGTATATCCTCATCGTTTGTAGGGATTTTAGGATTTCTGGTTACATCGTTGTTGTCAAAAATATTTTCCTATGGGACCAAGCCTTTGGGAATAATTTTATTTTTGAGCTGCACTGTATCTATTCTAGCAATTCGATTTAGATAAAGGTCATCATTGTTGAACACAACTGCATCTTCATTCTCTTCACAACAACACTCATCATCAATATTTAAACTAGCAAATTCATCACTCATCTCAAGGAATATTTCTACAAGTTTGTCATCTTCAAATATTTTCCAATTTTTAATGTTATCAGGTATTATTGGCCTATGCTTGAATTCAATATCATACCTTTTATTAGGAAAAATTGGAATTTTCAAAATCGAAGTTGAAGTAGACAAAGAATTTGCAATTTGATTTCCCCCCCTAAGAATCACTGACAAATTGTATTCTAAAAAATATTCAAGAAGATAAAAAACTAAATTCCTATATGATCTCAATATAATATTCTTGGACTTATATATACCATTTACCTGGTTGATAACAAGATCATAATATCCATGTACAACTATCATCCTAACACCAAACTCTTTTAAATTCTTCAATCCCAAAATTGATGTCTCATATTCGACCAGATTATTGGTACAATCAAAAGCAAGCTTGTAAGAATAGAGTTTTGTACGTATATTGGGATCATTGTTCCACACACCATCTCCTACTCCTTCCTTGCTAGCAACAACATCAAAGCTCGTATTCCACATTTCATCTTTTGCATTGTTTTGTTGATGTATAATTTCCTCTGTTTGATTATTAGTTTTGTCTTTGATAACCATGACAGTTGTTGGCTCCCCCTCTTCAAAACTCAAGTGATTATAGAAAATAGAGGAACCAAACTCAGTATCAATAGAATAAATGGGATGATTATTTGATTGAGTTTTTCTACTCACCATGTACTTGAGCAATAATTCTCTATACAACCTCCTTTCTTGGCTGAAAACAGGGATAGTATCATATGACATATCTATTTGCAAAGTTCCTTTCAACTTTGCAGCCCAAGATATACATAACAACATGAAAAATTTAGGAGGCATGTTAGAAGCCACTACTGTATCTATGATCAGATTTTTTTATGGAATTTGAGACAATGATACAATCAATTCTTTGATTAAACCCAAACATTTCACCTTAGTTGAGTCAAAAGAGAAATTATCCTTATAATTTCTTGTAATATCTAGTCCCAACTCATCCATGACCACCTTCGGCATTAGATTATGTGATTCTGTTGAATCTAACATGGCATTATGTAAAGTCATTTTATGAATTTTAAGACTGACATAGAAAGGAAGAACATTATCAACATCAACACTCTCCTCCACACATGGGCCAAACAAAATAGTAGGCTGATCATATTGTACATTCAAGGTGTCAAGGGATTCTTCCATTTTTAGCATTTTAATGATATGATTTCTAAATTCTTCATTCTTAATCAACTCATTAAATTGAACAAAAAATTTGATTTTATCCATTTCACTTTCAAAATTGAAAGGGGATGGATCCTTTTCTACCTCTTTCGATGGCTTCTTCCTTTATTTCCTTGGGTATTTTATTTGGGGGTTATTATTTGGATTTTCCTTTCTCCATTACATCCTTTACTAAATTATCTTTCTTCATTTGTCTTGAAGAAGGTGTATTTATCTTAAGTTCCCTTGTAGGATTTTCCTTTGGAAGATTTGCAGGTAGCTTTTTACTTATGAGGTTATGCTGCTTCTGAAGTTGCATAATAGCATTATGGTATCATTTCCTAAACTATTATGTTTCCAATGACAAAATATCATAATTATCCTGCATAAATTTATCATTTGCATCCATAAATTGATCATGTTCTTCTTTAGTTAAGAACACATTTGTTTCTCTATTGTCACCAAAATGCATATTGTCTTCAATTGTTTGATCAAAATCTTCATTTGCATATTTTTTTTGGAAAGGAGGTTTTATTTGTTGATCACCTTGATTTATCTTATCTATTTGCATGATTTGTGAAACTGGAGATCTCCTGAAATGTTGTTTTCTAGGCTCAGAATCAGTTTGATCCCTAGTGGAAGGCTTATTTTCCAAGGACACTCTTTCCATGAGTCTTTCCATTGTATTCATCATCAAATCAAATTTCTCATCTGATAATTGAGAAGTTGAGGGTTGTGCTTGTCCTTGGACCTTCTTCACATCTCTGTTAGGATTATTTTTTACCTTCTCTGATGCCATCAAATTTACCTCTACCTCAATTGCATCCCTCATCATATCATCTAATGTATTGGATCTTCTTTCTCTTAACAACATGGAAAAGTTACTGTCAAAAGAATCAACGTATCAGTGTTTATTAGTTCAAGGAGGAGGTTTATCTTCTCTAGGAATTAAATTATAGACTTTCATAAATATGGTTTAAAACTCTTTTACTGTTTCATTTGGTGATATTTTTATATTGTTTTGTTGAGTTAGCAACTGAAGAATGTTCTTTTTGTCACCTCACCTTACAAGAAAAAGTGTTTCAAAAGATGCAAAATTGGGGATACTTGCTGCAAGAAGAGATTTAAACCATTTTTTGACTACTCCTGAAAGTCATTGTGGGAACATCCTGAGTTTTGCATTCTCAGGATCTACTTCCTCTAGATCAACAAAATTATTGAATCGATCCAAGTGTATTTGGGATGATGTATTTTTTTCAACATCGAATAATATGATTCTATAATTATAATTTTTGGGTAAATCATGCAATTGTGAAGGCAAGGCAAGATGAGAAAATATGGTTTCCATGGCTCTAGGAGGATTTTGGGCTATCTGGACATTCTCAGCAAGGACAATATGAATAGGAATAGTTTGAATTGGTACAGTTGGAATCAAAGACTAGAATTTCTTCTCATCAAAGATAATTTGATTCAAATTAGATTATGATTTAGATCTGAACAAGGTTTTCTCAAATTTTAAATCAAAGTCAAGGTCATCAATATTTTTTAAACCATCTTTGGGTAAGGATACATTTTTGTCCAAGAAATAAAATGATTGAACTATCTTTTATTTTATTTTGTCCAAGAGTTTCTCATGATCATACACAAATGCTAGAGGTTCTGGATGAAGGTTCCTTCTAGTGTAAATTCTCTTAGGAGTATTTGCTCAAAACGAAAAACCTATGATGTTGATCTTATTAAATGAAGTGGCCTGGGTAAGAAAAATTCATCCAAAAAGTTGTTTGCTTCATTGTTACCCTCATGAATCAAATCTAAGCTTTTAGTCATTCTCTGAGGGAAAGTTTTCAATTTCGTCCTCGAAAACAACGCCAAGATCTTAACACTGAGTAAATTGTTGGGCTAAAGAAACAATATACAAAGGTAACCTAAAAGCCAACTTTATGAATGGAAACTAGCCTTTCCAATCTAGAGAGGGATCTCTATGAGACTTGATCTCTAATAGACATGTTTCTTTGAAAAGATGACTAGATTTAAAAATTTAAGATAACTTTTTATGGTCCGATGACAAAAGATAGTGCATCTAGGGCTATGGAGTCAATCCCTGAAAAAACTTCTTGGTATATAGAACTCCTCTGAGGAACAAATTATTAATAAGCCAATGAAATCCAGTGTTTAGTTTGATCATGTGGGGTGAAAGAACAAAATAAAGAAACAACAAAATCAGAGCACCACAACAGATGAATTATTATCTTAGCTAGAAAGATAGACAAAATTTAAATCGATTGAGTCTAGAGCACCACCTAGATGAATTCTGGACTTTAAAATTTAAAAATTTTAAAAAGAAGAGAAGTTCAAATGAATATGAGTACACATGAAATACATACAATGAAAGGTAAAAGCTTCGTATCATCACCATTAGAATCTTTTTCTTAAGGAACTCAAGACTTTTGCATTTTTATTTCTTTAGATTCATGAAATTACATCGAGGATCAAAATCTATATATTTTTTCCTGCGCACCCCTTTTTGCATCAAAATAGTCCCTATATATAGAGAGTAAAGCTACAATTCGCTGCTAGGATTCAAACTACTATCTCCTAGAGTTATGGATCTGCTTATTTTCAAAGAGAACAACAACCTCTACTGTAAAGTACCTCAAAATTTACATAAAAAAAAAAGATTTAATTGGGGATGTTGAGTTGGTTTTGTGTTCTCGAGGCCTTTTAGTGACTTGTCAACCCTAAAGTACACCAGTCTTATTGCATTTCACTCCTCTATCCTATTTTGATATTGTGTTGTATACGAACATAGGTCCATAACTAGGGACATCTCGTTTCATTGCAACTTATTATTATCTACTGTTTCATTTCCAAAGCCACTTTATGATATGGGAAAGTAGCTACTTAGAGTCGCTATCATACAATGTCAGGTTATAGATGTAATGCCTTATGATGCTCAATCCGACATATGTATATATCATTATAAGATGAGCATGGAGAATTTAACACTATTCGGAAACAAGGGGTTATAATGGGTATATCCTCAGACATTAAACTTACACCTTGAAATAAAGTGTGCAGAGGATTAACTTGTGAAGTCATGGTTACGATTGTTCTAAAAAAATAATCATTAGGTAACGACCAGTGGCTATCTGCCTAAGATGTTTAATGCAAGGTAGTTGGGTCCAACATATAACGGTGCAGTAAGAAATCCATCTAGTTACCTCGCCATTAATACTCTTAGAACCGATACAGGTGGAACCCTTGTGCCTTAAAGGCCTGTCTCCACATTTAAAGCACCTATTATAAGTCTATTAGATTCAGAGCTCAACTAGCGTGCCCTAAGGAGATATCTACACTTACCCCATGATCACATGGTCCTAGTACAAAAACCTCCTCCCCTTTACTCCATTCAAAGGTTATTCTCGTACTTTCACTCTCATTCTGGTTTTGGTTTGGTGAATGAGGAGGCACCGTCTCTATCCATTTTTTTCATTTTTACTCTGGTTAAGGTTTAGTTAAGGAGGGGAAGACATTACAGACCATTCCTTTGTTTGTCTTTAGCATCGTGGCCTAGAGTTCATGGTTCTAGATCTTGTGCTAGATGAGTGGAGATTCTGTGTGGCACTTCTCGACAACAACTTTGTGCAGGTAAGTTTATATTTGGCTATTCTTTATTTACGCATTCAAATCCTTCTACCTTGGATGTAGTTCTTTGCATATCTCTATTCTTGGTCAGTCCTCGATAGTAACCTTGTCTTACTTCCAGGGTACTGTGGTAAAAAGAAGTTTGGTTCTCTTGGCAAGGTTTTGGGTCCTATCACAGTTTTACCCCCCTATCACTGCATCATTCATCATGTCGAGACCTATCCATTCCTCTTGTGAAGGAATGTATCATGGCGTCTATTATAAGAGTGCACTTGAAAAATTCATTTTGGCTTAACCCTTGTTATTGAGCCTGGATTCCTCCATCGGTTAGTCTTTTGGCACATTATTAAACTTCTGTGTTTGAACTAAGGTGTTTGCTAGTGTCAATGCATTGATTAGAATATAAGTTTCCAAAGGTTGAAAGTGTTTAAATCTTTTATGTTTATGTTTGAAATGTTGCAATGTTTTTATATTTATCATAGTTGTTATACGCCTTTCATTTCTCCTGCACTGTTTTTCTTTGGATTAAACACTAGTACTTATCACTAATGATGGGCCCCTTGATGTGCGAGGGTACCCATCAGGGAGACATGAACTCCTCTTCCCCCTTTCCGTCTGGGAGGTGTAGCGCAATGGTAGAAGGCACAATTCCTCTACCACAGTTAAGTATTCACCGACCCCTTTCTAGTTACACTATGTTCAGTAACATAATAATAATATTTTTGTTTGATATTACAGAATCAAATTCTTTCCCAAGATATTCTACCTATTTTTGAATTGAATCTCATTATTGATTATACGGTCCATTTCTTGAAATGATTCAGCCATGCATAGCAGTACGCTTAAGGGTTTTGTTCTTCTCCCAGAAATTGTGCGATGATTCCCAAGTTTCCTTTATACTTATATTTTGATGTAAAATTTAGTTTTTGGGTTTATGCATCACAGGTTATTTACCTTCTGTTTTATGTTATCATTATTGAATAAGCCTTTATGGTCTGATCACTAGTAAATGGATAGCATCATTATTAATTTTGGGTTTACGCATCATGTACTATTTACCTTATGTTACTATTATCAATATTGAATAAGTCCTTATCGGTCTGCTCACCAGAAAAATTGATAGTATTATTATTACGACAGAATTTTGTGGTTATGTTGTAGGTATGCCTTTGGTTAACAGAGCCATTTCTAACTTACTCTCGTAACTATCTTAAATTATATATGTATATGTAGTCTTCCTATAATGGGGTCCGTGGAATGTTTCCTTTTATTTGGAATTAGTTTCCTACTTATATAATTATCTATCCAACTAGTTCTCCCAAAATTCTGATGTAGTCAGTATAATCCAGCGTCATTGTTCCACTGACACAGAATGCCCATTACAATATATATAGATACTATATATGTATATATTGGTTCATAAAAAAATAACTATACAGGCTTACATGCATATCGAATAATACTTCAATCTTGTAGGGTATATTTGTTTTGAATATACAAGGTACACTCATTTGAGGAGGCTCATTGTATACTATAAGCATCTATAGGAAAGGAAATCCTCCACAGCTATTGGTGTGTGTGGCTCAAGTATTTACGCAACCAATCTCACTTTAATTTTACTTAACAGAATTAACTAAGAAGGTAACTGAAATCTGAAAATCCATTCTATTAAGGGGTTTGTAACTACTACAGAATTCATTTCATTGTTTGGTACATTCCAAGATCATAGTAATTACTCAGCATCACATCGGAATAAGAGATTCCATTTATAGCCAACAACTATGAAGTAAAATGATAGATCTTTCCACCACAACATTCAACCAGAAATTCATACATAGAAGTAAACAAATTGCAACACATAACATTGACTAGGATAGGGTATCATTACATATCTGAACCAAATTTACCGGAAGACAAAGGGAACAACCATGTTCTTCCCAATCGTAGAACAGGGCAGCCAATCTACTTGCTTGATTCACCCCCTAGCCTGACTGCGAGTCCATGAAGGCGAATTGAAATCTCCTCTCTAGCAATGCCTTCGATTCCAGTAGTATCACTCTTGCCTCACACTCACACAGTAGTGCTCATAACAACAAGGAAAATTTTTTGTAGTCTTCTTTTCCCTAACATACTTGGCAGCGTCCTGGCTCCTCACATATGCTCTTTGCTAGTTTGCCTAGGACTTTTTCCCTCTCTTGGGGAATTTTTGCAGCTTTCGAAATCGCTGATTTTCAGGGGCTGCCAATGGCCAAATCACTGATTTTCCACTTGTAACAATCAGCCCAGAGTTAATTCCAATGTATTCCCCACTCATGGAGTCATGGTAAGCTAAATTTAACATGGTTGTTCCATTTGTCCTCCTACAATCAATATAAAATATTCTACTTTTTCATACAAGTGTCATAGTCAAATAGCTAGTTGGGACAAATCAGATCTCTACCCAACAGTCAAAATCATTTATTACAATTATAAAATTTGAAATTTAGAATTTCCATAAATGGCAAAAAATTTCCAATTTCAAATTTACTAAAAATGGAAATAAATTTCCAGCAATTTAGGCATTTTTTTTTTTTTAATTTCTTTATTTTTGGGGATGTCACATCCTTTCCCCCTTAAATAAAACATTGTCCTCAGTGTTTGTTCCTTTCTTGGAATAGGATTGGATGAGATTTCCGCAAATCTCCTTCCACCTCCCAAGTGGCCTCCTTAGGACTAAAGTGCTTCCATTGCACCTTTACCTCAGCGACGACTCTATTCGAAAGTGTTATTTCTCTCTTGTCTAGAATGCACAGGGGTTCCACCTAGAACTTGCGTTCGGGTTCCACCTGCACCAAGTTCCAATCAATCATATGAGTAGGGTCATGAATATACTTTTTCATCAATGAAACATGAAATACATTATGAATTCTTAGATTAGCTGGAAGTGCAAGTTGGTATGCTACAGGTCCAACTCGAGCTAGTATCATGAAGGGCCCACAAAACCTGGGTGCCAACTTGGCACAGTTGCCTAACTTCAACGAGCTTTTTCGGGCTTTGAATTTCAAATAAACATGGTCTCCTGTTTGAAATTCCAGGTGCCTTCTTTCTGATCTGCATAACTCTTCTATCTGTCCTGTGCTTCTTTCAAGTTATGTTGTACCTTTCTTACCATGTTCTCCATTTTTTGGAGCATTTATAGTCCGACCATGAGTCTGTCAGCCGGGTTATCCCAGCTAATTGGAGTCGTACATTTTATGTCGTAAAATATTTCAAAAGGGCTTAACTTAGCCGAAGTTTGGTACCCATTGTTATATTCAAATTCTACCAAATGCAGATAGTCTTCCCACTTGTTCAGTTTTGTTCTTACATACATGCGAAGCATATCCTCTATGATTTGGTTTTTCCTTTCGGTCTGTCCATCTGTTTGTGGATGATAACTTGTACTAGAACTCAAGTTGGTATTGAGGCCTACAAACAATTCCTTCCAAAAAGCAGATGTGAATTTTACGTCTCTATCTGAAATCACCATTTTAGGAATACCATGCAGTCTAAAGATTTCTTTTATGAATATTTCAGCAATGTTTATAGCTTTAAAAGTAGACTTTACATGAATAAAGTGTGCAGACTTACTGACTTTGTCAATTACAGCCATGATACAATCGTTCTGTTTCTGATTTTTAGGCAAATTTGTTATAAAGTCGACTGATATAGTCTCCCATTTCCATTCTGGTACTGGTAATGGTTGTACTAGGCCAGTTGGATGCTGGTGCTCAACCTTAACCTGCTGACAATCTTGGCACCTAGCCAAGTATTCTGCTGTTTCGCCCTTCATTTTAGGCCAATAAAATAGTTTCCTCAGTGTTGCTATCATTTTCTGGTAACCTGAGTGGCCAGAATACGAATTTTTATCTACTTCATCCAAGATTTTAATTTTAACCTTGCTGAATCTGGTATGTAAAGTGTGTTTTTAAATTGTAACAGTCCCTTCTCGTCAATACTTAGATTTGGTTTCTCTAAGTTTGCAGTATTGTTCAGTATTTCTATCATTATTTTAGTATAGTTTTCATCATCAATACCTTCCGTCCTTATTCTTCCTTCTAGATCACTTTCTGCCCTGCTAACATTCACCTCAAATAACCCATGGATTCTTCTACTTAAAGCATCTGCTACCTTATTTTCCTTGCCCTTGATATGTCTGACCTTGAAGTCGAATTCACTCAAGAAGGCTAACCACCTTGCTTGCCTTGCATTAAGATCTGGTTGGTTAAACAGATATTTCACCCCGCTGTTGTCCGTTAATAATAAGAATCTTCTGCCCATTATGTAGTGTCGTCACATATTTAAGGTCTGTATTACTGCTGCTAATTCTAATTCATGAGTGACATAATTCCACTCGTGTTCCTTTAATTTCTGGGACTCATAGAAAATAACATGTCCTTCCTGGGTTAGGACACCACCTAGTCCTTCCTTACTTCCATCAACACATGCGGTGAAGTCTTTATCTGGGTCTGCTACCTTCAATATGGGTGCCATTGTCAATAAATCCTTTAGTTTATTGAAGCTTTCTTGACATTTCTCTGACCAGTTAAACCTGGTTCCTTTCTTTTGTAATGATGTGATAGGGTAGGCTATCTTGGAAAACCCTTCTATAAACTGGTGGTAATATCCGGTGATTCCCATGAATGACCATATATCCGCTACATCTTTAGGTACTAGCCATTCCCTAATAGATTTTGTCTTTTCCAGGTCTACAACAATGCCCTATGCTGAAATTACATGTCCAAGATATTGTATTTATTTTAGATAGAAGTCACACTTGTCGAAATTGGCATACAGTTTGTTCTTCCTTAACGTTTGCAACACTATCCTTAAGTGTTCCTCATGTTCCTCCTCCTTCTTTGAATAGACTAGGATATCATCGATGAATACTACCACGAACTTGTCCAAGTACTCACTAAAAATACTGTTCATTAGGCACATAAATGTTGTTGGGGTGTTAGTGAGTTCGAAAGGTATGACTACAAACTCGTAATGTCCATATCTTGTCCAAAAAATTGTTTTGTTTATGTCCTCATGTTTTATTTGAACTTGATGATAACTGGATCGTAAATCAAGTTTTGATAATATCTTCCCCCCCTTGACTTGATCAAAAAGATCATTTATCCTTGGTAAGGGGTATTTATTCTTAATAGTCATTTTGTTCAGTTGTCCATAATCGATACATAATCTTAGAGTACTGTCCTTCTTTTTCACAAACAGGACTGGTGCTCCCCAAGGTGAGACACTATGTCAGATGTATTCTTTGTCCAACAATTCCCGTAATTTTATTTTTAATATTGTCAGTTCTTGTAGACTCATCTGGTAAGGTGCCTTTTAGATAGGGGCAGAACCGGGTAACATGTCTATGGAGAAGTCTATTTCCCTTCTAGGGGGGTAATTCTAGTATCTCAACCACAAACATGTCTCTGAAATCACGTAGGATAGCAAAGTCCTCCAACTTTGGCTTATCCTCCTTTTCTACTAGATTCATCACTTGGATGGCATAAACTTGACATCCCTTTCTCATACATTTCTTTAGTTGCATCGCTAAAATTTGTCTGATTGATACCGGTTTTGGTATACCTTGGGTTGTCCTGGTAGTATCAGAATCATCCTTATAGCTAAGCATATTTGTATATCAATTTAATATTTTTGTGTGTCATTCCAACCAGTCCATCCCAATAATCATATCGTAAGAACCTAGTGGTAGGATGTTCAGATCGGTTTGTATACTTTGACCGTCTAAGCTAAACTCAAAATCCAGAACAAACTCAACTACCTTTCTTTTAGTACCAGTTGCTAATTCTACAAGCCGTGATTTAGTGTGCTTCAGTTTCTTAATTTTGTTTGAATCTACCACATTATGTGTAATGTAACTTAACGTGGCTCCATGGTCAATTAAAACATAAATTCGAGTGTCGTTGATTTTACCTTAAAATTCTACCACCAAAGACTGGTGGTCAGCTTGTCGACCATCTATGGTTGCATTTATCCGATATAGGCTTCTTCCCACATCTCCCACTGTCGAGGCTTCCTGCAGATTATGAACACCAGTTATGTTTGTTGAACTCAAATGTGGGCAATTACTCCTTAGATGAGGCTCTCCACATTCCCAACACTTTAATGGCTCGCGGGAATTGTCTCCAAACTTCTTCATCCCCAGGTTTGTTGGTTTACCACTGCCTTGCGTATTCGGATGGTTGGAGTGAAAGTCCTTTCTCAGAAAACTTTTTGTTGTATTCCCATAAGGAGCTGGCTGGTACCCCTTCTTCCGTTGGTTCATTTGCTCTTGTTTCTTATCCTTCCATGCTTTGGGAAACTCTACCTGTTGTTTATACTGATTGTAGCACATTCCTGCCTTCTTGAATACTTCGCTCAAGGATTTGGGGTTGTCAAATTAAATTATGTTCTTGTAGGACTATGGTAGATATCTTAGAAATTGTTGAATTTTTACTTTATCCTCTCGGATGTATGGTACAAACCTTAATAGCTCAAAAAAATTATTTATAAGGTCCTCCATTGCCATCTATCCAAGTCATAACTCATAGAACTCTTTTTTCTTTATTTCATAGTAACTTTCTGAAAGGTATTGTTTCTTGAAATACTTCTTAAAGTCAAACCATTCCAAATGTTTTTCTTTTAGGACCTTGTCATATTTCAGGTCCTACCACCAAATGCTGGCCTTCCTTTTCAGATTTTAGATGGCAATTATGACCTTCATGTTGCTGGAATAGTTGTAGATCTGGAAGTATTTTTTGATGTCCAACAACCATGCTTCATCTTCCTCTCCTCTCTTGGATTGTCCATCAAAGTTAGCTGGTTTAATCTTTTTAAATTCTCCTTCGAGTTGGTCTACTTGTTTTCTTTTTTTGTCAGATTTAGTTTTTCCTTCAGCTAAAGGTGTTCCTTCTGATGAACTATCTTCTTTTTATGTTTTCGGCCATGAGTTCTTGGAAGCCCTTTTTCTTACTTCTTCCTTGTGGTTATTGTCTTCTGGGATTTTCTTGGTCACTATACTGCGTAGCATGACTTCATTTATCTCTTGCTGTTCCTGTTGTTCTTTTTTCAATTTTTCATTGTCCGCTTTGAAAATCTGTAATTCAACAATAAGGTTCCTCATTTTTTCTAACATTTTCGTGGGTGAACTGCTATCACTGTTCTATCTTGGGTCTCCAGGGGGTCCCTACCGTGGGTTTTTTTCCATCCTGATTTCTGCATCATCCTGAGCTGCCATAATTAACACAAAACAAAAATAGTTTTATGTTTGTAATCATAAGATTTTTGTTAGTTTTACACACACATATATATATATATACTAAGCAACTATTGTGGCCCTATTCAGGTCCAGTGTTGTCTCCTTTTTTCTCTGATACCATATGTAAAGTACCTCAAAATTTACATTAAAATAAAAATAAAAATTGGGGACATTGAGTTGGTTTTGTGTTCTTGAGGCCTTTCAGTCACTTGTCAACCTTGAAGTACACCAGTCTTATTTCCTTTCACTCCTCTATCATATTTAACATAAATTTGTTGCTTCCTATTTCAGTATTGTGTTGTATACAGACATAGGTCCATAACTAGGGACATCGCGTTTCATTTCAACTTATTATTATCTGATGTTTCATTTCCAAAGCCACTTTATGATATGGGAAAGTAGCTACTTAGAGTCGCTATCAGACAATGCGGGGTTATATATGTAAGGCCTTATGATTCTCAATTCGATATATGTATATATCATTATAAGATCAAGATGGAGAATTTAACACTATTCAGAAACAAGGGGTTATAATGGGTATATTCTCGGACATTAAAATTGCACCTTGAAATAAAGTGCACAGAGGACTAACTTGTGAAGACATGGTTAAGATCATTCTAACAAACTACTCATTAGGTAATGACCAGGGTCTATCTGCCTCAGATGTTTAATGCAAGGTATTGGGTTCCAACATATAATGGTGCAGTAAGAAATCCATCTGGTTACCTCACCATTAATACTCTTAGCAGCCGATACAGGTGGAACCCTTGTGCCTTAAAGGCCTGTCTGCTCATTTAAAGTGCTTGGGATATGTCTATTTGATTCAGAGCTTGACTAGCATGCCCTAAGGAGATATCGACACTTACCCCATGATCACATGGTCCCAGTACGAAAACCTCCTCCCCTTTACTCCATTCGGAGGTTACTCTCGTACTTTCACTCTCATTCTAGTTTTGGTTTGGTGAATGAGGAGGCATCGTCTCAGTCCATTTTTTTTGTTTGTACTCTGGTTAAGGTTTAGTGAAGGAGGGGAAGACGTTACATACCATTCCTTTTTTTGGCTTTAGCATCGTGGCCCAGAGTTCATGGTTCTATATCTTGTGTTAGATGAGTGGAGATTTTGGGTGGCACTTCTCGACAGCATCTCTGTGTGGGTAAGTTTATCTTTGGCTATTCTTTATTTACTCATTTTAATCCTTCTGCCTCAGATGTAGGCCTCTGCATATCTCTGTTCTTGGTTAGTCCTTGATAGTAACTTCGTCTTACTTCCAGGGTACTGTGGTAAAAAGAAGTCGGGTTCTCTTGGCAAGGTTTTGGATCCTATTATGGTTTTACTCCCCTGTCACTACATCATTCATCCTGTCGAGACCTAGCCATTCCTCTTGTGAAGGAACGTATCACGGCATCTGTTATAAAAGTGCACTTGAAAAAATCATTTTGACTTAACCCTTGTTATTGAGCCTGGATTCCTCTGTCAGTTAGTCTTTTGGCACATTATTAAACTTGTGTGTTTGAACTAAGGTGTTCTCTAGTGTCAATGCATTGATTAGAAGAGAAGTTTCCAAAGGTCAAAAGTTTTTAAATCTTTTCTATTTACATTCGAAATGTTGCAATGGTTTTATATTTATCATAGTTGTTATACGCCTTTCGTTTCTTCTGCATTGTTTTTCTTTGGATTAAACACTGGTACTTATCACTAATGATGGGCCCCTTGATGTGTGAGGGTACCCATCAGGGAGACACAAACTCCTCTTTCGCCTTTCGGTCTGGGAGGTGTAGTGCGATGGCAGAAGGCACAATTCCTCTATCATAGTTAAGTATTCACCGACCCCTTTCTAGTTACACTCTGTTCTATAAATTAATAATATTATTCTGTTGGGATAAGTTGTAATGCCTCTCATTGTTTTGTGCAGGTGCAGACATGCCGAAGCATGGGGATGCCCTCTTCACTCCTTCAAGAGGTATTCAGGTTCCAACATAGTATCTAAGTTATTTCAGGATTACATACATCGATGGTCCATTCTCTGTCTCGTTCCTAATGTCTGAGGATTTTAATTCCAAGTTCTGTGATAGTTGATGAGGCACGCCGTGATTGTATAAATAAGTTTGGTACATAGAACAACCCGCCCAACATGCGCCTGGTTGGATTTTGATAACTAGACAGTCGTTCCATTTAAGTAATGTGTTCCTTATGCATTATGTGTTAATTGTTGTGGACACGAGATTCGACTCTGTCTCTTTCTGTAACTAAGCACTCTCTATATATTTTGAAAATTATTTTTGTTTGATATTATAGAATCGAATTCTTTCCCAATTTATTCAAGCTATTTTTGAATTGAATCTCATTAATGATTATACGATCCCTTTCCCGAAATGATTTGGCCATGCATAGCAGTATGCTTAATGGTTTGGTTCTTCTCCCAAGAATTGTACGATGATTCCCAGATTTTGTTTATACTTATATTTTGATGCAAAATTTAGTTTTTGGGTTTATGCATCACAGGTTATTTACCTTCTATTTTCTGTTATCATTATTGAATAAGCCTTTACGGTCTGATTACCAGTAAATGGATAGCATCATTATTAATTTTGGGTTTACACATCGTGTACTATTTACCTTCTGTTACTATTATGAATATTGAATAAGCCCTTATCTATCTGCTCACTAGAAAAATGGATAGTATTGTTATTACGACAAAATTTTGTGGTTATGCTGTAGGTATGCCTTTGGTTAACAAAGTCATTTTTAACTTATTGTCATAACTATCTTAAATTATATATGTATATGTAGTCTTCCTGTAATGGGGTCCGTGGAATGTTTCCTTTTATTTGGAATTAATTTCCTACTTATATAATTATCTATCCAGCTAGTTTTCCCAAAATTCTTATGTAGTCGGTATACTCCAGCGTCATTGTTTCACTAACGCAAATCGCCCATTACAATATATATATATAGATATATATCTGTTCATAAAAAAATAACTATACAGGTTTACATGCATATCGAATAATACTTCAATCTTGTAGGTTATATTTGTTTTGAATATAAAAGGTACACTCATTTGAGGAGGCTCATTGTATACTATAAGCATCTACATGAAAGGAAATCCACCACAGCTATTTGTGCATGTGGCTCAAGTATTTACGCAACCAATCTCACTTTCATTTTACTTAATAGAATTAACTAAGAAGGTAACTGAAATTTGAAAATCCATTCTATTAAGGGGTTTGTAACTACTACAGAATTCGTTTCGTTGTTTGGTACATTCCAAGATCATAGTAATTACTCAGCATCACATCGAAATAAGACAGTCCATTTATAGCCAACAACTATGAAGTAAAATGATAGATCTTTCCACCACAACATTCAACCTGAAATTCATACATAGAAGTAAAAAGATTGCAACACATAACATTGACTAGGATAGGGTAGTGTTACATATCTGAAAAAAATTTACGGGAAGACAAAGGGAACATCCACGTTCCTCCCAAATGTAGAACATGGCAGCTAATCTACTTGCCCAATTCACCCCCTAGCATGACCATGAGTCCATGAGGGCAAATTCAAATCTCCTCTCCAACAATGCCTTCGATTCCAGCAGTATCCCTCTTGCCTGACACTCACCTAGTAGTTCTCATAACAGCAAGGAAAAATTTCCATAGTCTTCTTTTCCGCAGCATACTTGGCAACGTCCTGCCTCCTCACATATTCTCTTTATTAGTTTGCCTAAGACTTTTTCCCTCCCTTGGGGAATTTTTGCATCTTTCTAAATCCCTGATTTTCATGCGCTGTCAATGGCCAAATCAATGATTTTCAACTTGTAACAATCAGCCCAGAGTTAATTCCAATGTGTTCCCCACTCATGGATTCATGGTCAGCTAAATTTAACATGGCTACTCCATTTGTCCTCCTGCAATCAATATAAAATATTCTACTTTTTCATACAAGTGTCATAGTCAAATAGCTAGTTGGGACAAATCAGATCTCTGCCCAACAGTCAAAATCATTTATTACAATTATAAAATTCAAAATTCGGAATTGCCATAAATGGAAAAAAATTCCAATTTCAAATTTACTAAAAACGAAAATAAATTTCCAGCAATTTAGACAATTTTTTTATTTTTAATTTCTTTATTTTTGGGGATGTCACATCTACCAAAATTACCAAAAATAGGAAAGTCGATCTCGCAATAATCAACTATCTAGGATGTTATTTAAAATCATAAATTATTTTAGAAAATCCAAATCATACGGCTATGATGAATCATCATGTGCATTTATGAAAACACTATCACCATTGCGTAGTAAATTATGGTTTCTTCTCTGAAATCTGCGTAGCGATTTCACGCGACAGATCTTCATGTTGTGGTTGCATGCATGAATCCAATTGGAATCAAATAATGGGGTCATTCATTTTGTCCGTAGATTCCTTGTCCAAACTCATTTGTAGTTGTAAGGTCCTTTTTGTCCTTCTCAATGAATTTTTTTTTTTCAAACTCTTCACTTGTCTCAACAAATCCGCATTTCTTTTCAATTTTTATTTAGTGTCAGAGAGAGCTGCACGTGCATCATTAATAGCTCATCTACATTCCTTGAAATGTTTCATGATTCTTTCCTTTGATATCATGTTTTCCTCCCTGAGCTCAATGATCACATATTGAGCCTCTCTTAGCTAGTTTTTCAACCAATTTATATTGTTTTCTCCCCTTGTTGTTGAGGTAGGATATCTTTGATCTCCTTGACTCTGTGATGCTAGTGTTTCAGGAATTTTTTCTGCTAACTGCCTTCTCAATTCTCTATTTTCTTGATAGAATTGCGCTATGAAATGTTGAACTTTCCTTAGTTGATGTTTCACCTCCTTAGTGTTTGTGTCTTCCTCACCTAGATCCACTTGTTTTTCATCAATTCCCTAGTTTTCACATTCATTAGGCCCTAGCTCAATTGTGGGTATGGGAAATTTTCTGATAGAGTACTTGGTGCACGATTTACTAGGATATTCGATATCCTTAGTTTCATCACTAAATCTTAGCTTTCTTTGTTTCTTGGATGTTGGTTGACTCAGTGATGTGTCCTCCATTATTTTCTTTTTCTTCTTTCAGCAACATCTCCTCTTCTCTCCTTTCAATTGTCAAGTGTTGATTCCTCACCAGATAAGGGAATATCTACTTTAGGGTCTCTAGGAATGTTTTCTAAAATATGTAAGGAATTCTAGTCCTTGTTCAAATTTCCCATCTCTTCAACCACCAACATCTTAATTAACGAAAAATGGAATAAGTTGTTCTTTGGCTCGTCATCTTTGTCTTGGACATTGTCTTCCATATTTCCTAGGGTTTAACACAAGAAGAAAGGTAGGTTTAAAGGATTTCTCCCTAGGAAATTCATCAGTAACCTGATGTGATATGGATTCACCTTGTCAAATATTCCCTCATAGGTTAAGTACTTCTTAATTATCTTCAAACATTTCTCAAAAGGTTCTAGGAGATACTCACTAGGAATGTCTGCTCCAATTTTCGGATTTCGATATTCAGGCTTGATGAAATCAATATAACATGAAGTATCTAAAGAAATACCTTTAAAACATTTTTCTCCCTGCAAATGGATGTCCATCGCAGCTGACATAACTTCCTTTGTCACTTGGAAAATTATCCCTCCAATAGTTGCACTGACACAAATAAAATTGAGGGTGAGTTGCTTAGTTAGTTGTGCATTATATCCTTGAATATTTTCATAGAAACGTATGCATATCGCTTGTTCAAAAGATTCCCTGATCGTAGAGTCTGCATTTATTAACTTTAAATCATGTGGTTCAAACCTCACGACCTTGCCACTTCTTTCATTCTTTATTTTACTTTGAGAAGTTGCCATGATGTTGGTATACATCAATTTCAGGTATGCAACAATAGATTGTAATAGCCTCTCTCCACAATGATTAAGAATAGTGACCTTTGAACAATGCGCAAGAAAAATTATCAACATGAAACTTTGCGTGGCAAACAAATCATTGGCAAAAAAGTTGACGCAATGAGAAACTCGGCGCAACAGTAAAACGCGATGGAAAATTTCAGCGTAGAGGAAAACTTGGCGCATCAACAAACTCTACGTAGCAGAAAAAAACAATGGGAAACTCGATGCAGTAAAAATATCGACACATCATTAAAGAAAAATGTGAAAAACTTGGTGCAATAATGGGTACTAAAAATTTATCTTAGAAGAAAGAAAGTTGACAGTGTGAAAAATCAACTTGTTCCAAAATCTAATTTGTAACGAGATCCAAGAAAAACTCTTGAACAATGACTGCAAGTGATGGAGGATACACAACAAACTCAAAATAACATAGTTACATAGCGACAGGCAACAAATAGTATTTTCATAGCAAAAATCTTCAGAGCTTACTAGAAAAACTATAGACGACGCACAAGTTTTGGAAGTGATAGAGAAAAATCAAGTGTGACCAATATTTATGATTGAGCGGATAAGGAATGAAATTATGTAAAGGGAAGGAAAATCCATAGTGACGAGAAGTTTCAAAGAAGGTTAAATATTTGCATAGTGAACTCGTGCAATGGGTACTCCTTTGAAGTGTGAAACAATACAAATGTTATGGAGTGCTATGATTGTTCACTTTTATAAGTTCATGATTAGGTAATGATGATCCATAATATATTTTGACATGACATTTATCCTAACCACTTGACTTGACCTTGGTACCTAAATTCCATTTTTTTGACAACTCGAGACTTAGTAAAATAGAACTTTACAATTTAAACATGATGAAACTTACACTCTTTCACCAATTTACGACCAAAATCCTTACTCAACATTTCAAACCATTCTTTAATTGGTCACTAACGTCATAAACTTTAACACACAAATAATGACTTATTCAAGATTTTTTTTATTTTTAGAAAGATCAAGACATGACTCCAAGAAATACTTCTCCATGAGAGCTCCTCTCCTTTTATAAGCTGAAGAGGATAAGGTGAGGAGGTTAGGATGATCCCACCAAATCATGAAAGATAGTAAGATCCAAACCATTCGAATGCCACCTCACCATGGAAGTTTCTCCTTCTAGAAGCATCGAGAAGATGCTCGTTTTTTCCATGTATAAGCATTCTCGCACCCTGCTTACAGAGAAACCTGCGAACCTCTCGCAACCTAGCTATGGTGCAGCCTGCGAGAATCATGCATTCTCGCACCCTAGCCATAGTGCAACATGCAAAAATCATCTTTAATAGGGTTTTCATAAAGGAAAATGCAACTTCTTTTCTCAGGAAAAGTTCTTCTCCCTTCTTTCTTCAGGAACTCAGGCCACTGACCCCTCTGAAGACTATAGAAAGGTTTACATCATTAAAAGTCATAGGGATGATGAAAATAATGTGTAACAGTATGAAGAAGTAAGCTTGAGTACAGTTCGGGTTATTCCAAGGGTAGTGACTATTAGACAAGTTTCATCCTTGTAGCTAAAGAAAAGATTTAGGGAAGGATGTCAAATATTTGCATCACATATGTAGGAGGAACCTAAGGACAAAGTGTCAAATATTGAAGACTATGAAGTCCTAAAATAATTTGGAGATGTATTTAGAGAAATACAAGGGTTTCCACCCAAGAGAGATATTGGTTTCTCTATCAATTTGATTCCTCGAGCATCCCCAATGTCTAAGAATCCTTATAGGATGAGTACACCGGAATTAAATAAATTTAAAATGCAACTTGAATACCTTCTGAAGAAGGGTTATATACACCTGAGTGTGTCACCTTGGGTTTCCCTAGTATTATTTATGAAAAAGGAGGATGGTACATTGAGTCTTTGCATTGACTTCAAGTACCTGAATAAGGTGACCGTAAAGAAAAAATATTGTTTTCCAAGGATAGATGATGTTTTTGATTAGCTAAAGGATGAAAACATATTCTGCAAGATTGACTTCATATATTGATATATCAGGTGAGAATCAAATAAGAATGAATTATCAAGACAAACTTTAGAATGAGGTGTGACCATTATGAGTTCACAATAGTTCCATTTGGGTTGTCAAATGAACAAACTGTCTTCATGTGTTTAATGAATGTTATTTTAGAGACTATTCAGATAAAGTTCTCATTTTCTTCTTGGATGACATTCTTTTCTACGCCAAGTATGAAGAAAAGCATGAGAAACACTTAAGGATGGTGCTACAAGTGTTGAGGGAGCATCAACTATATGTGAAGTTGATCAAGTGCTCATTTTATAACAGGAATATACATTACTTGGGCCATATCATATCATAGGAAGGGATAACTATGAATCCAAAAAATATAAGAGCCATTGAAGGATGACAAACACCAAAGAATTTATATGAGGTGAGATCTTTCATGGGACTTGCAAGTTATTATAGAAGATTCATTGAGGTATTCTTGAAGATTTCACATCCAATCGTGTCTTTGCAAAAAAAGGGTGCGAGATTCAATTTGACACCTAACTGTGAAAGAAGCTTTCAGCACTTGAAATATTTGTTGACAAGTGCACCAATTTTGAGAATTGTTGATTCTAATGAAGATTTTTTTATGTGCATTGATTCGTACAAAGTAGGGCTTGGTGGAGTCCTTAGTTAGAATGACTATGTGGTATGCTACAAATAAAGAAAATTAAAAGAGCATGAAAGCAACTACGTTACTCATGTTTTAGAACTAGAAACCATAATGCATGCCTTGAACATGTGGAAGCATAAACTCATAGGAAAAATATCTGAGTTCAAGATAGACCATAGAAGTTTGAAATATTTGTTTGGATAACTAACTCTAAATGGAAGGAAAAATAGATAGTTAGAATTCCTCAGTGAGTATGAATTTGATATAAATCATATCAATGGTAAAGAGAACAAGGTGGATGATGCACTCAATAGGATGGTGCATGATATGCATGCAACATGTATGAATCTGATTTAAGAGACAAAATTTTAGAGGCTACAAAATCAGATCAGATGTACATAGAAATAAAGGAAAAGTTATAGCAAGGAATTTTACAGTACAAAATTGAAGATTATGAGTTGAGGGAGGATGAAATCCTCATGTAAAGGGGAATATTTTATGTTCCTAATTATGAGTTGAAAAGTATAGTATTGAAATAAATGCATAATGTGCCTTATGTTTGGAACCTTGGTCACCAAAAAACTATTGTGGTTGTCAAGAGTCAATATTATTGGGGAGGTATGAAGAAATAGGTGGTTTATTATATAGCCATATGTTTGGAATGTTAAAAATTCAAGGCTAAGCACATACACCCAACTAGTTTTCTACAACCATTACCCATTCCTTCATGCAAATGAGAAGTTATGACAATTGATTTGATCACTAAGTTTCCCATAACTTCCAAAGAAACATGATTCCATCATTGTGGTGGTGGATAAGCTTGCTAAAGCTACCCATTTTATTTTGGTGAAGCTAAGTCATAAGACAACTAGTATTGATGATATTCATATAAGAGAAATTACTAGGATTCATGGTGTGCCTAAGAGAATTGTTTCTGACAGAGATCCCAAGTTCACATCAAATTTTCATACGGGATTTTTCAAAGGATTTGGGACAAATTTTAACTTTAGCACAACTTATCATCCAGAGTCATATGGGAAAACATAGAGGGTCAATCGGGTGATAGAGTATATGCTAAGAATGTATGTAATGGATAAACCATTGAAATGAGAATATTATATACATTTGATTGAATTTTTCTATAACAATGTGTATCAAACATATCCAAATATGAGCCCATTTGAGACAGTTTATGGTGGAAAGTGTAGCAGGTCGACGATCTACGAAAACCTAATAGACAAAGTAATGGTTGGGCCATAACTTCTTTGGGAAATGGAAGAATAGATGGTGAAAATAAAGAAGAACTTAAAGGCTTCCCAAGATAGGTAGAAAATTTATGAAGATAAAGGTAGACTTCGAGGAGAGTTTAAAGTGGGTAACCATGTGTTCTTGAAAGTGAAGTAAAAATGAAGTTCCTTAAATTTCATAAATTGTTCAAAGTTGGAAGAACGTTACTCTGGGTAGTTTGAAATCATAGAGAGGATTGGTACTATTGCATACATTCTTGCACTACCTGGATCCCTGTGTACTCATAATGTATTACATGTATCCTTTCTTAAAAAGTCTGTACCTTATGCTAATATTGTCATTGATTGGAATGCGATTTAGGTAGAGCTAGAAGGCAATTTTCAAGTGCATCCAGTTTACATATTGAACTAGAAGATCAAACAGCTTCAGAATCCATCCATAGGGATAGTAAAATTCCGATGTACCTGGTATGATATTGAGAATGCAACTTGGGAACATGACGATGGTATGTGGGAAAAATACCCACATATTTTTGAAGGTTTTTGAAGATTTTGATTCTACATATATATAATGTGATGCAGGAGCATCGCTCCACTTCAACACATGCCAGTTAGATTTCATGCATGGTGTGCATTTAAGGAAATAGAGGCACCGCCCTCTCATTTTTTCCTCGAGAATCCAAGGTGAGATCTAGAAATTTAATGAAGACAAAATGGAAGTGCCAAATCGTGCTTTCACACAAGCTGGAGATAAGGTCACCATTAAGTCATTGACGACAAAATGGATCTGCATCCGATTTGGAGCAGATTTCCATCATTGTAAATTACCATTTCGATGGGCATTAGGAATGGTGATTTGACACCACTAGTTTAGCTTGTGATGGAAGCTCGTTGAGCCCCTCTTGCATAAATATTTGTATTTTATACCTAGTAGAGGTTATTGGAGTTTGATGAAATATATTTTTAAGACAAGTAAAAAAGGTTGATGAGAGTCGAGACTTGGTCGCATTCCGGAATCCACCATTGTAATTTGACATTCTGTCATTAATAGAAAATGGAAGTTCTTTCTCTTCTATATTTTTGTGTAATGGGTGACATGTTATGAATGTCATTTACATGTTTGTGAATTATAGATGAATGATAGAAATCATCTGTAGGGGTAGAATACAATTTTCTATCCACGAGTGTGTTGATTTAAGTCTTGTTCTCTAGGCTAAGTTAAAGGAGTGCATGAGAAATATTGGAAACTCTGTAAGTTGATGCAAGGAGTGCATTTATGAACTCAGTGGAGTCAGAAAAGAAGTCACCAGGAGGGCACACCAGATTAATTTACAGACTTAGGGAGAAATTACAAGGCAGTTAAGTGCCTTGGAAGGAAAGACTGTGTGAGAGAAAGCACAACTCAGAGTTATTGAACACTCTGAAATCCTCTTCCAAGAGGGAATCGAGCTAGTGTGAGCATACACATAAGAAACATGGTTGGAGGTGTTGGAGAATCCCAGAATTGATGAAAATTCTGGCGAAGGAAGGATTTGCGAGAAGTGCGTTGACAAAGGAAAGTAGGTTCCTTAAACCATTCCATAAGGCTAAGGGAGAAGTCATCGAAGAGCTGAGAAAAATGTATAGAGTGTGGCTAAGGTGTTGCAAGTTCACCTTATAATCACAGGAAGTAGAGTGAGAGACTTCCAGGAGGGTAAGAAGAATTCCACTGAAGGACGCAAGGGAACTGGGAACCTTGGAGATTTTCAAGATGAGAAAAGTCATAGAAGGAAGTATGTACAGAATTTTGCAAGGAGTGTAGAAGGAGTTTAAAAAACAACCTATGTCTCGAAAGGGGAATTTGTGCTAAGTGTGCAAAGGAGTTGAGGACTTGTTGAAGTCTTGAAGATGGAGAAATCATCCATATTGGAAGAGGAGATGGGTGGAAGAAGATTGGGAAGTTCAGGAGTGAGAGCTTTAGAAGGTTTACTGGAAAGAAACAAAGATCTTCACAAAGATACAAAGAGAAATTTCACTCTGGACCATTGGTTCTAGAGAATACGTGGCATAAATCCACGCAGTTCAGGGTAAGTTAAGGAGGGAATACCTGAAGAGTTAGGAGAAGGGAGGACTCACAAAGTCTGAACTCATGAAGTGATCACAATCGTTGATCGCAAGAGGAACGTGGAACATAGATCTAGTTCCAAAGTGTTCATTGATTCAGAAATTGGGAAAGAGGAGTAAGCCACCCATGAAAGTCCTGAAGCACGGGGTCACAAACAGAAGCTAACCCGTGGTCACATCAAGGAGGGGGCATATCCTAAAGAGCTAGCGATGACGACGTTAAGAATTGAAGGAGGCTAAGGAGAGGGTCCGTCGGTTCCACATAGCCTGTACCATAGAAAGAAGGACCTTTGATCAAATATTCAGGTCCCAGGAGGGAATCTAAGGAGTTTCTCTGACTTAGTGTTTTAAAACGATCCTAGACCGAGAGGTCGAGTCATCCCTTTGGAGGGGGAGGTTGACGTCAGAAGTGGTATCAAAGTGGATACATAATTGATTTTTGTAAGGAGAGGGGACAGAGTGTGACGCTTTGTTCAAGCTATTACAAGGTGTGCGGAAAATGGTTAATAACTAGGTGGGTTGTAGGTGAAACAAAATGGTCGTTGGGAGTTATCAGCAGGGTCAAGGGGATGTCTGCCCATAGAATATAAAAGTGGATATGGACAAGTATCTCAGTGAAATCCGAGCACAGATGGACAATCTTGAATTCAACATGCAATAGGAGTCAAAGGTACACTGGAGGTACGAATGGCCTTTAAAGAGAACACCCAAATGGAATGTTCAAAAGATGTTGTCCAGAAGACAACAAAGGAGGTTAAAGAGGTGGTTGAGGCATGTTGAAACCTTCAATCATAAGGGAAAGATATATGGAAAAGATCTTATTGATTTCTAGGTGGGAAATACGGAGGGATCAGTGGGTCTTATAAACTGCCATGTGGGAAAATGAGACATCCCAGATTTAAAGGTAGGAAAGGGATAAGAGATGAAATCAGTTGATAGTTATTTGATAGATGAAGAGGAGGCAGGAGGAATACCTCACTCAGATGAAGATTCATGCGGAGCTGCGAGCCGTGTGAATGAAGATGATGAGAATTTGCAAACTTCCACCATCGAAGTGAAGGATCAAGGGAGAATTGTGATCATTGGAGGGGTCGATATATTCCTACCAAGCAACCGAGGATAGGCTAGCAAAGATGTTGCAAATGCGACAGGAAAAAAACAAGATGATATTGTCATGTGATAAGAGGAAAAGATACTAATGTCTGTCCCAACAGAAGAAGAACACCCAATTTAGTTACTCACTCTGTGGGAATTGGAGTTAAAGGCATTGGAGGATTGGTTGGGTAATCCAGAACCAGAATGTGGTTGCTGAGAGATAGCCATGTCGGAGGAGATACACTAACATGAGTTGCAGTTGGTGGAATATGGAACATAAACAACCGAGGAATTGACAGGGATCAACCTATCAGAAGGGGTAGTTGAAGAACAGTTCAGTGAAGAGAAGTCTGCAGGAGTGGAAGCTACAGCAGAATGGAAAGATAAGGCCACAAGATATGGAGAGGATGACTTGGGGGATCAATGTGATTTACTCAGAGGAGTGAAGCAAGCTAGTCTACAATAGGACAACCAGTCGATGGAGAAGCTAGACGAGGTGATCGAGAAAGTAAAGAAGTTGATGTTCAATTCGACATAAGAATTGGTCAGCGAGAGGAATATGGAGGAAAGAATACCTGCATGAGAAGTGAGGATGATGCATGAGGAGAAGTAGCGAACCAGAGGAGATGAGAGACAACTCCAAGAAAAATTTTGGTATCCAAGAGAATTTCAACCATGCTGGAAAGCTCATCAACAGGAGCTCATGATTTTCATAGTTGTGTAGTATGATGCAGGAGCATCGCTTCACCTCATCACGCACCAATCAAATTTCATGCATGGTGTGCATTTAAGGAAGGAGAGGTGCCTCCCTCTCATTTTTTCCTTGAGAATACAAGGCAATATCCAAGAATTTAATGAAGACAATATGGAATAGCTAAATCGTGCTTTTTCACAATATGGAGATAAGGTCTCCATTAAGTGGTTGATGGAAGAATGGATTTTCATCTGATTTGGAGAAGATTTCCATCATTGTAAATTTCCCTTTCGATAGGCATTAGGAATGGTGAATTGACACCACTAGTTTATCTTGCGAGGGAAGCTCGTTGAGCCCCTCTTGTATAGATATTTGTATTTTATACCTAGTAGAGGTTGCTGGAGTTTGATGAGAGATCTTTGTAATCCAAGTTATGAAGTTCGATGAGAGTCGAGACTCAGTCATAGTCCAGACTCCACCATTGTAATTTGACATTCTACCATTAATAGAAAATGATAGTTTTTCCTTTTCTATATTTCTTTGTAATGGATGTTGTGTTATGAATGTCATTTACATGTTTGTGAATTATAGATGAATGTTAGAAATCATCTACATGTTTAGAAATACAGTTTTCAATCCGCGAGTGTGTTGAGTTAAGTTTGTTTCTCTAGGCTAAGTGCAAGGAGTGCATGACAGAGATTGGAAACTTTGTAAGATGATGCAAGGAGTGCATGTCTAAACTTAGTGGAGTCAAAAGAGAATTTTCCAGGAGGGAACACCAGATTAATTTATGTACTTACAGAGAAATTTCAAGGCGGTTAAGTGCCTTGGAAGGAAAGACTGTCTGAGCGAAAGCACATCTCAGAGTTATTGAACACTCTGAAATTCAGTGCCAGGAGGGCATTAAGATACTACGAGCGTACATAGAAGCAACACAATTGGAGGTGATGGAGAATCCAAGAATTATGGAACATTCTGGTGAAGGAAATCTTTTCGAGAAGTGCATCAACAAAGGAAAGGAGATGCCTTAAACCTTTCCATAAGGTAGAGGGAGAATTCATCGAAGAGCTGATCCAAGTGCAAGGAGTGTGCCTAAGATGTTGTAAGTTCACCTTATAATATTAGGAAGCAGAGCTAAAGACTGCCAGGAGGGCAAGAAGAAGTCCACTGAAGGACATAAGGGAACTGGGAACCTTGGAGGTTTTCAAGTTGAGCAAAGTCACATAAGGAAGTCTATGCAAAACTTTGCAAGGAGTGGAGAAGGAGTTTCGAGAATAACCTAAGTATTGAAAGGGGAATTTATGCTAAGTGAGAAAAGTAGTCAAGGAATTGTCCAAGTCTTGAAGATGGAGAAATCATCCATCGTCGCAAAAGAGACAAGTGGTAGAATATCGAGAAGTTCAGGAGTGAGAGCTTCGGAAGGTTTGCTAGAAGAAAAAAAGTATCTTCACGAAGAGCGATTTCATTCTGAACCATTGGTTCCATAGAATACGTGGTAGAAATCCATGTAGTTTGGGGTAATTTAAGGAGGGAATACCCGAAGAGTTAGGATAAGGGAGGACTCACAAAGTCTGAACTTGCGATGTGATCACTATCGTTGATCGCGAGAGGAACGTGGACCATAGATCTAGTCTCGAAGAGTTCGTCGATTCAAAAATCGGGAAAGAGGATTAAGCCGCTCACGAAAGTCCTGAAGCACGGGGTCACGAATGGAAGCTGACCCACAGTCACAGTCTGTGGTCACATCAAGGAGGGGTGCTAGCCTAAAGAGCTAGCAATGATGTCATTAAGAATTGAAGGACGCTAAGGAGAGGGTCCGCAGGTGCCACATAACCCATACCAAAGAAAGAAAGACGTATGATATAAGATTTAGGTTCTGGGAAGGAATCTAATTATTCGCTTTGACTCAGTGTTTTAAAACAATCCTAGACTAGGAGGTCGAGTTATCCCTTTAGAGGGGGAGGTTGACGTCATAATGCAATGATGATAATGCATAAATAAGGGGGAGGGGAATGTAATACCCCTAGGAAAAACCTGAATTGTAATGTAAATGTAAATGTACATATAGGCTAGTGAGCCATGACATTTTGGTCTAGAGTTCCTTTGTATATATTTATTTTGAGGCCAAAGTACCTGTTTGGTTATTAGGATAGAGAGAGAATCTATAAAGTCTAGTGATACTATATTTTTATTATGTAATAACACTCGAATATTAATGAAAACATATCACAATATTAGTCCAACAAGAGAGAAAGAGTATCTGGGGATAAACTCCACAAGAAAGGGAAAGGGGGGATAAGAGTTTGGTAAAGGGGCTAAGCTAAGGGGCCTTAGGCCAAAATGAATATTTTATTGATATTCCTAAAGTATAAAGCATATTGAGAGGGATAAAATATGTCATAAGTCCTTAATTATGGGAAACATATTACCCAAGTAGGGGGGGAAAGTGGGACCATGTAGTTCCCAACATGACAAGTGTCAAGTTAGGAACATGCATATATTTTTGGGAAAATTAACTCATTTTCACATCATTCCTCCAACATTCATTGATTCACTCAATATAATATCATTTTTACATTGTTTCCATCATCATGCCTATACCTAGAATTAATTGGAGCTTGTTTCAGTCAGTTATCTAGGTAAATTGATTTGAAGAGACAGGTTGTTATGCTCGTGGACTATTGAATAAGCGGGTTTTCAGACCCATGATAATTCTCTCCAGGTGAGAGAAATGTTGGGAATTGATTCCCAAGGTATGAACATTTCTTCTATTTGAGATACCTTATCTTGGTTTAGTATTCCTCCTCCTTGGTGGAGTTTTATCCCTAGCTCAGGGGTGACCTGCTACTTTTATTATGAGGAGAAGATTCTATTGCTGGGAGGAAATTCTGAGGTATGCACTCACTTGGTGGCTTATTTAAACAAGATAAGTGTCCATAATGTGTTTTTTTAATTATTGTGTGCATATTTATCTCATTTCTTTTATGGGTATTTTTTGTTTTAATTATACTTAAGTGTATATATGTTGTTAGAATTACATAGAATTGTATAATTTTGTGCATATGCATAGTTTTATGTAAATTCAATGGTATTATGTTTGGAAATTTTGTGTGAGATAGATCAACTTGGGGATGGGAATGCAAATATGGCATGTGGATGTTTATGTGGAATGACACATGGATATTATATGGAACTTTGGTGGATGTGGCATGACATGTGGATGTTGACGTGGAAATACACATCATCATTCTCTTTCCTTTATTTATGATCGACAACTTATTTTGGGAGAATTAAACACCTTGCTAAATATGACAACCCTGATCATTGGTCCTCGTAGATCAAATATATGTTTTCTCTAAACCAAACACTTTTCTCATTTAGTTGACTAGACCATTGACGATTGGTGATCCCTCTTGGATAACTCCAATGCTTAGAAATCTCTAACCAAATCTTAGATGAATTTGTTCCATCGATCTATCATTTGAAATCATATTAACCATTGATTCATCTAACTTCACCCAACTCTACCAATGAATCTTTCACATCGATCTGCTCCATTTCTGAGTCACCAAAAAATGAATGTCATTCCTTGATTCTTTAACTTTGCCAATATGCAAAAATGAATCCTTGCCATCGATTTCTTTCATTTTTCAAATGGACGAAACTGAATCGAGGCCATCTATTTTCCCCTTTTTTCAAAATGTCGAAAACTTATAAGTTTCAATTGAACTCATAAAAAATTTTGGTTGTTGATCTCAATATCAAACACAATCTTGGTCGTCAATTCATCAAACTCTCCCAATTCCGGCGACCTGCATTAAAAAATGAATTTTGATCTTGCAAGTCGAATATAACTTTGCAATTTGGTTGATTGACACTATTAAACCTATTAGAAAACTCTAGGTTATTTAAAACTCGATTTTTCTCACGAATTTGGGGATTTCTCTGTGATTTTACATTGCTTTTCCCAAAATTCATCACAGATCAAAAATTGTAATAGTGAATTTTCCCAAAGTCGTCCTAGTTCCTGGCCCATACGGGTCCAGTATTGAACTTAATCTATACTACCACTATATAACACACCCATCCCCAAGTTGGATAACGTTATTAATAAAATGGTTGAATAAATTTTTCTGCTACCAATTTTAAATGAAAAAATAATACACAACATCAAATTCAAGATCATTCAATTGGACATACTAAATAAAAACATGAATGAAACTACCTAACTTTTTATAACAACAACTAAATACATACAAAATCATTCATCCATATAAATAGAGATTCATGTTCATCAATATACTCATAGTAAGTAGCAATAACCAGCATAACTCTGAGTAAAATGCACAACAACTATATCATGATTTAACATAGTAAAAACAACAAATAAGAACACTTATCTTAATAAGTGTGCAACCCATTGTGGAGGAAAAACATTCCTCCCAACCATAGAATTGTTTCTCTAGTTCTCAAAAAAATCTCACCCCTGAGATGGGGCTATGAATCCACAAGATATGGTGGTCCCTAAGTATAGCTAATGTGCCCCTCTCAACAGTCAATTCCCACAACTAATTCCATTGAACAAGGACTTTCCCCACAACCTGCACAACCTAGGGGATGGAATTTTCCTTCACTACTCATAGTCCATCAATCCTTTCCACTCCCCTCTAGGGTTTCCAACATAGGTTTGACAAGAAATATCTTTGTTTGGACCTTAGTAATTCTACAAATACAATGAAAATTTTCCCAATAGAAAAATGTGTGTTTACCTTGACAAATTTGTAGCATAATATTACTCACAGGCCCAAAACCTCTTTCTCC
>ML794225.1:230088-241246 GCA_009831015.1 Picea engelmannii | reverse complement strand
TTTATGCTTTATTGAGAAGTGATATAAGCCTTTGCTTTGTTTAGCCATCATTGACTTCGTCAATAATAGCGTTGATTTATAGCTCATATATTGATTTGAAGATAGTCATTGGCTTTTATGAAGTACTAATCCACTGCAAGCAGGTTCTAGTTTTCTTTGTCTTTGTCTCGCTAACAGGTGCATCGTCAGTGGAATTCATCCTTTGACTATCTCTTCTTGGGCAGCAATCTGTGAAAGGGTACCCTTGACTTAGCCTTTTATCCTTCGAGCCTTTCTCTAATCTAGATTGCCTTAGGGACGTCTCCCTTGGACTTGCCCTTATAAATAGAAAGAGCTCCCCATCGAGGTGACAGTGGGTGGGGAAGCTCCTGTTACGCCGGTTTCTACCTTTGACTCAAGCTGTTTAACCTTTCCTACAAACCGTGCGATAACAGTTCCTTCAATAATTTCGCCCTACTATGAAAGACCAGCCTTCACACAAAAAATGCTATTCCAAATTGAATCTTGAGTGAGATATGAGCAATATCTTTGATGGCAATGAAGTGCAATGAGGAAATCTGAGTGATTACCTTTGTAAGACTAGCTAGGGTGTATCGTTGTAACACTGAAACCAACACACAAAAATGATTTCCAAAAATCCTAGTCTCTCTTCTCAAGAGCTTACTCATTTTCCCCTTTTAATATTCACTTGAGTCTTTTCCAGCTTACTTGTTTAATTTATTTTATTAAAGTTACGTTATTGGCTCTTTCACTTTATAATTTAAAGGTGACTTTTCATTAGCCTAGGATCCATGATCCCCTTTTCCCTCATTTAACTTTATTAAGTCTTTCCTAGGCACATTATGTTCCCATGTCATTTTCTGCCTTAGCCCACGGGAACTTATCAAGCTAGCGAAATTTCTCCCTTATGATTCCTAAGCAGTTGGGGACATTACAACTGTATGACCTGGTGAATTCGGCCTTATTCTTGCTAGTGTATGGCTTTCTCTACGACCTTCTCTTAACTGATGGTACAACCTTTAAAACCCTATTCTTCTTGCCGTACAACCTGCTCAAATTCAGCCTCATCTTTTGATGCGCAGCCCAACCAACTCGCCTTCTTCCTCAGCTGACTAGGTCGATGTCTTCCTCAGCCAAGCGCCTTGACTCTTCAACTCAACTCAATGTACTTTGTTCCCTCACCCTCAACCTCCTTTTGTCACTCTTTTCCTTTTCTCATGAATCTTGTAGAAGACTCCAAAAATTCACTTTTAAGTGAAAATTAATTTCCTTAATTCAAACTTAGGAAATCTGAGTGAAAAGCCAATAAAAATTATTTACATAATTTTTATATTTTTCCGAAGTCAAAACTTAGGATAAATTAAAATGCTGATCTAGGTATTTAATTATTGTCCATCAACATGCCTAGGATACTTAGGTCTATGCTAGGACACCTTCTGAGCTACAAAATCAACAAGAGGGACCTAGGGCATGTTATCCCCAATTTTTAGGGATAACTAAGGAGATGATGTCTCGAGGCCCTCAGGTTGCAGACATGGAATATCAAGAGACAAATGACTGGCAACGTCTGCATTCACAGACAGAGACCCACTTCACCACCACACATCCCTGGGTCATCATGATGGCATTCACCACATCAGCTTGCTTCCGGAAGATAGTGGGTTTTGCTCCATGAGGTACAAGTCAGGTATTGTTGTAAGTGCCACTTTAATACTTGAGGCATTTGAGCCTGTTTCATTTAAATATGCTTTTGATTATAGAATGTCTGCTTGGAAATTATGCTCTTTGCCCTGTTTCACCATGGTGGTTGACATTGTGCCCTAGTAAGTGGTCACCCTAGGGGATGGGTTTTCTACTAGGAGGTCCCCTTGACGAGTCGTTGTGCCATTCTTGATCATACTTATCATTTTTCTCAATTCATCCTTTTCACCTCCTTGTCTTTTTGGATTTTCGAGTGTATTGACCCAAGAAGGGATTGTACCTCATTTCATGGGAAGAAGGGGTTGAAGGTTTCGACGAAATGTAGTTGGCAAAAGATAAAAGCCAAAATTATAACTTTCTAGATGTTCTCCCAGAGAGGTCTTGAGAATGATGAAATGTTTATCCTAAAAAAAAATCGCAGACCTGCAAGAAACAGTTTCGTATTATATAGACGTCCCACTTGTTGAGGGATCGATACAGGTGCGTTACAACATTTTCTTTACCCCTATGGCACTTTGTGTACCTCTCCCTTCAAGTGACATTGTGGTACTTCATCCCAAGTCTTATATTACCCTTTTGGAGTACCCAATTGTTTTGGGCTTGGAAAAATGATGCATTGAAAACATAGGTGCAACACACCCTGTACAAAGGCACCCATAAATGAGACAATACAAACCCTTGTCTGTCATGAACTCGATGCCCAAAGTCTTACCCCAATCCACTTCATCTTTTCTACATGACTTAGAGAGGGGTCCACCTAGGAAACACTCCTTGACTTAAGGAATGCTTCACCCAATAGATCACCTTGAGAACCCTCCCATACCTAAACTTGACAAATTGCATAAAGTCTTTGAGCACTTGTTTAATTTGATGAAGTAGTCTTAATGCACATGTTTAGGTGGCTCTTGTATTAAATGTGATTTTACTTTCCATGATACATTTGACTTGAGACCCTTGGAGGGCGCACTCATCTGTCTTTGTAGTACCTTGTCTGATGGATGTTTTGAAAGAGCAAGCCCAACTTGGGCCTTCATTAGGGAAGGGAGCCCACAGGTTGGATGTAACATCCCCTCACAGGTAAATGCCGTGCAGGTGTTACTTACGCAGAAAACACATACTCATTCGAAAATTAATCACGTACATTTACGCAGTGAAAACACATTTAATCTCAGAGTACTCATACAGAACATTTTAACATAATAATCCACGGCACATACATTAATCTCAATACTCAGCAAAATGCATGATCATTTTAATACACAGAGATACAAAGCATATTGATAAGAAGTGATGAAACATAGATAAACACTTATCTTGTAACAATAGCGAAATCCACCAACCAAGTGCAGGCCTGCCACGAACCTCCCAGCCTTAGACCACACTGTTCATCAGCTCAACAGTGGGTCACCCCCGAGCTGGGACCGAGCTCCACCCCAAGGCAAGGAATCCTAACTAGGCTGAGGTTACAGAGAAAACCACACTTTGAACCTGGAAGGATTCTCCCCAGGATGCCATCTTACGCCCACTACTCCCAGTCCCTCATTCCCCACATGCCTGTTCCGCCTGGGAGTATACACCTTCACAAGCACAGTCCATCGGTGCTAACCTCTCTCTCTGGGCCTCGGCAACAGGCCGGATCAGGAAGTCTTAGAGACTGAAGCTGGTGCTGGACACTCTCTGGAAGAACCTCTTCCAACAACATCCACTTCCCTCCCCCAGAGAGAGATCACACACAGGCTCAAGTACCACCTGCACTGGACAACCATTCACGCGCAGCCCATCTCTGCTTGTCTACCCAGTCAACCGGGAATACAACTTGGACATCCCCAACAAGCTCAGCAATGGCAACCAGGCCTCACAGTGCTAATTTCCAGCATTGCTCCAGGGACCCCCTTTTCGCAGGGAACTACCCCGACTCCCTTCCCGGCCAAATCCTCGTATCCCTTCCGTCCTCCCTCGGATAGACTCACGCTCTGGTGTCGGGAATGCGTGACAGACAATCCACGCAAGGGTCAATGCAGGTTCATACGGTTCAGAAGATGTATGGGGTGTTTCTGTCGGGGTCAGATCTGTTTCTCTTGGCAGTCCGTGAATCGAACTGGAGAAGAGAACCCCCCCCCAACACGGCTCATCGCGGCTCACGCGGCTTTTATTGCATGGTCAGGGTTGACACTGTCGTCCATGCTACTGCATGCGTTCCGGTAACGTGCGTGCTTCCCCACTATTTGGAAAATCACATGTCATTCAAAAGGACTTAGGTTAAAACATATCTTTTGGAGTAATATTAAAATATTATTCCCAAGGCTTAAGCCTTCTAGGCTCCACACTTAGCCCCTAATCCCTTACCCATTCTGTGGATGCTCGGTCCCCCTTCACTCATTCATCGTGGTCGGTCTTCACCTGGCGGTGTTTATATTTTATTAATCATTTTGCATATATATATATATATATACAAATACATCAGCAGGCTCCTGGCCTCCAACACTTAGGCTTCCTGTCCTATCAACACATAAGCCTACCATCTTATACAAAACTTTTGCTCACCAGCCTATAAAACATAATTACAATTACTTTCAAAACATGGTGTACAATGGGGCTCGGCCTTGGGGACACTACAATCCCCCTTCCCTTATTTTTGCACTGTCCTCAATGCAGCTTTACACAGCATCTGCATGCATAACCTCTTCATGCTCCCATGTCGCGTCCTCAGGACCGTACCAGGTCAACTGGACCTTTACAAGTTCTATAGCTCGATTCCGGAGTTGATTGCTTTTCCTGTCCAATATGCGCACAGGATGCACTTGCAGGACACCCTCTGGTTCCACCTGAATCACATTCCAATCGATAACATGATTAGCATGAGGTACATATTTCTTAAGCAGTGAAACATGAAACACATTATGTACAGTCATAGATGCAGGTAATGCAAGCATGTATGCAACCGGCCCAATCCTTTCCAGGATTTCAAATGGACCACAAAATCTTGCTGCCAACTTGGCGCAACTTCCCAATTTCAGGGAGCTCCTGTTAGCTTTCACTTTCAGGAAAACATGGTCACCCACTTTGAATTCTCTATGGGTTCTATTACTATCAGCGTAACTTTTTTGCCTGTCCTGGGCAGCTTTCAAATTCTGTTTGATTTTTATCATTTGATCCTCCATCTCTTTGAGTAGTTCGGGTCCAACTACTGCTCTGTCAGCTTGATTACCCCAGCTCACTGGAGTGTTGCACTTTCTTCCATAAAGCGCTTCGAATGGGCTCATCTTCAATGATGCATGGTACCCATTATTGTATGCGAATTCTACCAAATGCAGGTAGTCCTCTCACCTTGATGGTTTATCCATCACGTACATCCTCAGTATGTCTTCTATTACTCTGTTTACTCTCTCTGTCTGTCCATCAGACTCGGGATGAAATGCTGTACTAAAGTTCAGATTCGTTCCGAATCCCTTGAACAGTCCTTTCCAGAAATTCGAAGTGAATTTCGGGTCTCTATCAGACACAATTGTCTTAGGAATTCCATGCAAGCGTGCGACTTCCTTTAAAAAGGTATCAGCCACATCTGCTGCTTTGTGGCTGGTCTTCAATGGAATAAAATGGGCAGCTTTAGTAAGCTTGTCCACCACCACCATGATTGAATCATGCTGCTTGCTTGCTCTGGGTAATCCTGTGATAAAATCCATTGTTACCACATCCCATTTCCACTCAGGAATAGGTAAAGGTTGTAACAACCCAGCTGGGTGTCTATGCTTAGCCTTAACCCTCTGGCATTCCATACATCTGGCGATGTATTCAGCAATTTCCTTCTTCATACCTGGCCAGAAATAATGGCTTTTGACTGTCGCCACAGTCTTCTGATATCCAGGATGACCAGCATAAGTCACATTATGCATTTCTTTTAGAATTGCCAGCTTCAATTCTCTGTCATTAGGTACATACACCCTGTTTTTATATAGAAGTAACCCATCAATTCCTAAGGTGTAACTTTCCTGGGTTTGTGGTTTCTCATGCTGTTGTAGCTTCGCTATAAGATTTTTGTACTGCAAATCAGCATTCGCAGCTTCTAAAATTCTGTCTTTTATCTCAGTCTGATACATGCTAATGGCTGTAGCATGTAATTCGTGCACTTTTCTGCTGAGTGCATCAGCCACCTTATTGTCTTTCCCTTTGATATGCTTGATATCAAAGTCATATTCGCATAGAAACTCCAACCATCTAATTTGCCTGGCCTTTATGGTTGGCTGTTCAAATAAATATTTCAGACCGTTGTGGTCTGTTCTTAATTCGAATTTCTTGCCCATGAGGTAATGTCTCCATTTCCACAAGGCGTCGACGATTGCTGCCAGCTCTAAATCGTGAGTGGCATAGTTCTTCTCATGTTCCTTCAACTTCCGGGATTCATAGAAAACTACAAATCCTTCTTGGCTGAGAACTCCTCCCAGCCCTTCCTTACATGCATCTGTGCACACTACATAATCCTTGTCTGGATCTGCAATCTTCAGGATTGGAGCACTGGTTAGCAGTTGCTTCAATCGCTGGAAGTTGCTCTCACATTCTTCAATCGATTGGAACTTCTTTTCCTTCCTTTGCAAGGACGTGATAGCATGAGTTATCCTTGAAAATCCAGCTATGAACCTCCTATAATAACCTGCCAGACCCATAAAAGATCTAACTTCCGCCACATTTCTTGGCACTGGCCATTCTCGAATGGCCTGTACCTTTTCAGGATCCACATCGATCCCTTCTTCAGAAATAATGTGTCCCAAATAATGGATCTGCCTTTGATAAAAAGAGCACTTGCTCAGTTTTGCGTACAACTGGTGTTCTCTCAACACCTGCAGCACCATTCTCAAGTGTTGTTCGTGTTCTTCCTCTGTCTTGGAATATACCAAAATATCGTCCAGGAAGACTATGACAAACTTGTTCAGATATTTTCTGAAGACTCCATTCATTAAGCACATGAAGACAGCAGGTGCGTTGGATAGTCCAAACGGCACCACTGTAAATTGATAGTGACCGTATCTTGTTCTAAATGCGGTCTTGCTAATGTCTTCATCCTTAATTCTCACTTGATGATATCCAGATCGAAGATCTATTTTCGAAAATACTTTCGCATCCTTCAACTGATCGAAGAGATCATTAGTCCTTGGCATAGGATATTTGTTCTTGACAGTGACTTTATTCAACTGTCGAAAATCAATGCACAGCCTCAACGTTCCATCTTTCTTCTTCACAAATAGGACTGGGGCTCCCCACGGTGACACACTGGGACGAATGTAGCCTTTCTTTAATAGCTCCTCGAGCTGCAGTTGCAACTCTTTCAGCTCTGGTGTGTTCATCCTATAAGGAGCTTTCGAAATTGGAGCCGCTCCAGGCATTAGATTTATAGAAAAATCGATGTCCCTCTTCGGAGGTAGTCCAAGCACCTCCTGAAACACATCCTCAAACTCTTTGAGCACCTTGTGGTCTTCTAGATTCGGGACCACATCTTGGAATACTTCTTCCACCCGGGCTGCAAATAATTGACAGCCTTTCAGGTAATATTTCTTCAGCTGCATGGCTGAGATTTCTCTAACAACCACGGCCCTGGGAATTCCTTGAATTGTTACCTGATTTCCCTCTTCGTCCAGACATGTGAATCTCTTGTTACGACAATCCAGAAGGGCATGGTACTGGTCCAACCAGTCCATCCCATTTAAGCAATCATATGAGCCTAAAGGTAGAATGTTCAATTCAGCCTTAGTGCTCATTCCTTTCATGTCCACCGAACAAGACTTAACCAGTTCAGTGACCTTCCTCTTGGTCCCTGTGGCTAACTGCACCAACCACGACTTCTCATGTTTGTTCTTCGTTAGATGCAAACTTTCCACCACTCTAGGATCTATATAACTATGGCTAGCCCCCGAATCAATTAAAATAACAAGTGGTCGGTTGTTAATCATACCTTCCACTTCAATCATGTGTGATTGAAATTCTTCTTGCTTGTTGTCCAAGGCTGCGAAGATCCTCGGCATTCTGCTGCCCATATCCTCCACTGTTTCAGCTTGCTGAACAATATGTACAATTCTTGCCTTATCATTTTTATGGGGACAATCTCGATACTTGTGGTTTCCTTGACAACCCCAACACTGAATGGGCGCCTGTCGCTGTCTTTGTGCACCCTCTTCAGTCCTTCTCTGCTCTCTAGCCGATGGCTGCTCCTGACGACTGTTTCTGAAAAAGGAAGGCTTGCTTCCCTTCTGCCTCTGTTCTTTCTTGAAACTCTTTTGGTCATCCCAAGCCTTCCGAAAGGTAGGCTTTTCTCTCTGCTGTTCGTATAGGCATTTCGCTTTTTTGATGGTCTCTTCCATGGTCTTAGGATCGTCATATTGAATCTTGTCACTAATGGAAGGTGGCAGTCCACTCAGATACCTTTGAATTTTAACAGCCTCGTCTTTGATGAAGGGAACATACTTCAGTAGTTCTAGAAAACTTCGTTCATACTCATCAACGGTCATACTGCCCAACTTGAGTTCGAAGAACTCCTTCATCTTTCTGTCATAGTATCTTTTAGTCAGGTATTTCTTCTCGAAATACCTCTTAAATTCCTTCCAAGTGACCTCGTTCTCTCTGATGTGCTGTACCTGCACAAACTGATTCCACCACATGGACGCTTTTCCTTTCAGCTGGTACATTACAAATCTTCCTTCTGCATGGGCAGACTAATTCTGCAGTTGGAAGTATTTCTTCATGCCAAGCAACCAGGTCTCGGCATCTTCCTCCTTCTTATGTTCTCCATCGAATGTTGGAGGTTTAATCTTGTTCATCTCCCCTTTCAATTCATCATTTTCAGATTTTCGATGTTTTCTGGTAGTTCATGGGCTTGAACTACTGTGTGCCTTACTGTCAGAACGTCTTTGGGAGCGACTGTGATGTCGGCTGCCACTCCTCGATCTACTTCTTCTTCCATGAGTTCTGCGACTCCCCATCGTACTTGAGTCTCTTCCTTTCTCGAGTTTCTTCTTTATTCTTTCCATGCTCTTCAACATTTTCAAATTGAATTCACCCTGCCGATCCCTGATTTTTAGGAGCTTTCGGCTATCAACTAGGCGAGCTTGGGCATCTTTCTGCAATCTTTCGATGAGTTGCATCATATGTTCTTCCTTATCCATCTCTTTTCCGTGCCCATTGGAGTTCGATCCTTCGACCCCCAGGTTAACATACTTTCCTTTCTGTTCGTCTTCCATTTCAGGGGTAACACTCTTCCCCACTCCATACCCGGCGTTGATTAACTGGAGTTCTGGCATGTGTTGAACTCTGCACACGCACTGTGCAATTGAATTCGCGATTTGTCAGGCCATTAGACTTCGCGAACAATCCACAATATTTACAAAGCCAGTTTGAAAAAAATAAAAGACATTTCGTTTTAAATAAATTTCTTGTACTGGAAGTATTATGTATTTCTTTCATTTCTTTGCAATTGAGGCAATTTCTGGGACTTCGTAACTTCGGAATCTTGGTCCACGAAGATCCGACAGTTAAATATACGAAACCCAAGTTACCCTTTTCGCAACTTGCGATCTCGCGAGTTCGTGAGTCCAGGACCCTCGACTCATTTCCTCTAACCGCCGATACCCAAGATGCGACACGGGCATGGCTCCCTCCTTGCTAACATCTGCTACGCATGAGCGTAGCCTAGTTCTAAGTCTAAGTGTTAGCACTCTTCGCTACTCGCATCTTCTCGAGTTTTCAACATCGAGCTCCCATGCTCTCATCTCGCGAATCCCCGAGACGCGAGAAGTCAACGGAGCGTTGACTCCTTTCCTTCTGACGACGCGTATTCGCCTGTCAGTCGCCCAAGCCCACCTTGTGGTTCTGCCACGTGTCCTCGTGCACGGCTCTCGATGCTTCGCTATTCGTGAAGTCGAGAACGACTCCTTTCAATCTCCGAACCTTCGAACGCGCGATAGGCGATGGGGTTCCTGATCCAACGGTCCTTCCGTGATCTGGATCCAATGGTTGTCCTTCCTCCTCGCAATTTCGCGACTGCGCGACTTGGAGCATCCAACTCATGGGCCCTCACCCTGCGAACTTCCGAGTTTGCGAGACCTGAATCCTGGATCTCTTCGGCACTTCACGACTTCGCGATTGCGGCCACCTGTCCTCCTCAGCTGGACGGCTGCGATTCTCTCGCGACTTCGCCGTTTCGTGTCCTTGCGCCTCGCGATCCTTGACACCAAATTCTCGGCTCTTCTACTCACGAGCTCCCGAGAGGCGATGTGCCACCTGGCCGCCTGCCGACTCCGGTGGTCCCACACCGTTCTCGAGTGTCGGTATCCCGATATGACGTCAGCCAGGCCCCACAACACGGAGCTCTCGCCTCTTCGCCACTCGTGAAGTCGAATGACTTCCTCTACCAACCTCCGGTGCCCGAGTCCCCGAGGTGGGTAATCTCGTGACACGCGTCTGATCCGAAACGAACGGTTCAAATCAAGTCTCTCTAGTGCAGAGCTTTCGCCCCTAATTACTAAGGTTTTATCCTTCGGGCATCTCTCGACAGATCCAACGGCTGTCGGGTTTTCCGACTGAGATCTGACGGCTCAGATGGTTTCTAACTTAACTCAGGATTTCGCGTATCGCGATTTCCACACTCCTGTGCCAATTCAAAAGGGATTTTAATCCTTGTGCACATTCTTCGGATCTGACGGTTACAAGGGTTCGCCTTCCTTCCCGAACAGATCCTACGGTTCTAACACCATTGGTGTAGAGACCTGTCTTCCTGTGGTCATAAACCATACCAGCTGCGGTTTCACAGCACCGCTACACCTCCTGAGCTTATAAACGCGGTCAAGCAACTACTTGACACACTGGAACAAACCAACGTTCGAAATTGGTCCTCCAAACACAATTTCTCCTCTCACCCTCGGTCCAAAGACCACTCAACTGGCCCATCGAGGCTCAGTGTCGAAACCTTGGCTCTGATACCAATTTGTAACATCCCCTCACAGGAAAATGCCGTGCAGGTGTTACTTACGCGAAAAACACATACTCATTCGAAAATTAATCACGTACATTTACGCAGTGAAAACACATTTAATCTCAGAGTACTCATAAGGAACATTTTAGCATAATAATCCACGGCACATACATTAATCTCAATACTCAGCAGAATGCATGATCATTTTAATACACAGAGATACAAAGCATATTGATAAGAAGTGATGAAACATAGATAAACACTTATCTTGTAACAATAGCGAAATCCACCAACCAAGTGCAGGCCTTCCATGAACCTCCCAGCCTTAGACCACACTGTTCATCAGCTCAACAATGGATCACCCCCGAGCTGGGACCGAGCTCCACCCCAAGGCAAGGAATCCTAACTAGGCTGAGGTTACAGAGAAAACCACACTTTGAACCTGGAAGGATTCTCCCCAGGATGCCATCTTACGCCCACTACTCCCAGTCCCTCATTCCC
>ML794225.1:201157-213871 GCA_009831015.1 Picea engelmannii | reverse complement strand
CATTCCCACCTATAGTATCAGTGACTCTAACTTAGTATGTTATTTGATGTTGTAGAGGCCATATAGAGCCTCATTGATTATGTATTTACGTTCCGATCTCTAGATATGTATTGCACTTGGTGTCGTTTTGATATATTCATGAGGATACTTTGGATATGTTGTCTCTAATTGTCTCTAATGCTTTGGAAACATGATTTAAAATCTTAAAAATATATTTTTTTCATTAAAATTTAAATATTTTATGTATTTTTTAAAAAATCGGTTCATTGAAACCGGTTCGACTGGTTTATTACCGGTTCCGGTACCGGTTTCGGTTTTTAAAACATTGGGTACATGTTGATCCAACTAAGTTCCAAGTCATCCGTGACTGGCCATCCTCGACCACACTGACCGAGCTTCGGAGCTTCTTCTAACTAGCCAACTTCTATCGACGATTCGTGTTGGGATTCTCCCATATTGCATTGACCCTCAGCCAGGTGACCAAGGGCGGTTTCAGGGCCAAGTTCGTGTGGGGGAAGGGACAACAACGAGCATTTGATGATCTGAAGCATCGCTTGTGCCCAACTCCAGTACTCTCCTTACCCGATCTGCAACAACCGTTCGAGATTGAGACTGTTGAATCTGACTATGTTGTGGGCACATGTCGCACTCAACACGATCATCCGATGGCATACCATAGTGAGATACTCTCAGATACTGTCTGGAAATACCCCACCTATGACAAGGAAAGGTATTCTATTGTAAAAGCCCGTTATCAATGGAAACATTACATTTTGGGGTAGGAGACGATTATCCACACTAATCACAAGCCTCTACAGTTCATACAAACACAGGGGAAATTGCAGAACGACTGCCATCATAAGTGGACCACCTACTTGCAGCAGTTTCATCTCAACATCAAGTATAAGACAGGGATCTCAAATCGTGTCATTGATTGCCTCAATCAACCACTTGTGGCTGCACTCACCACTGTGCTCCATTCTTGTCGACATGAGGCATCTAAGTGGCCCCAACTTTATCAACAAGATCCAAACTTCCCCACCACCTATCAGCTCTTGGGTACAAGCGCGACTGTCAAGGATTTTCACATTCAGGACGAACTATTATGCCATCTGGGCCATCTCTGTGTTCCTACAAGTGAGCTTGCCAAGCTGATTTGGGAATCCCACTACAGTCGGATTGCAGAACATTTTGGCGTGGAGAATACTGTGGCCGTCCTTCAGAAACATTTTTATTGGCCAAAACTTTGACATGACGTCAACAAGTATATCATATCTTGCACTTCCTGTGCGATTGCCAAGCCAACCATCAAGAAGCAAGGCTTATACACCCCTCTTCCTACTCTCGAGAAGCCTTGGGAATCCATCTCAATGGATTACATATCTGGCCTTCCGTCCACCAAGCAAGGAAATGACTTTGTATTGGTGGTCGTTGATCCGTTTTCGAGGATGGCCATCATCACTGTTGATGAATGCAACTATGTGAGACATTCTCCATCTTACAAACCTGTGAGATGTGGATAATTGCAGCTATGGGAGACTTTTTGCAACTTACAAACCTGAGAGAAAGCCCCTAAGAAGGGTACGTGGTTCCTATCTGAGACAGAGCTGTAACGTAGAGATGACCTCCTCCATTCAGAGAGTTGAGAAGAACTCTAGATGATTATGCTGTGGGATTTGTTGAGTTGGACGTGCTTGTGGCTGAGCACAAGGTGAACGTGTGAAATCCCCAAGTGCTGGGTGCATCGTCATAAGAACAAAAATGAAGATGATGTATTAGCCTCCTCTGAGTTGTAGAGTTGACGAGAAACTCCAGATGACTCTCCTGTGTGATGTAGTAGGAAATAAGATCTGTTGAGTGGACGTGCCTGTGGACGAGCACATGTGAATGTGTGAAGAACTGGCTCTTCCGTGTAATGCAATGAGCTAGAGATATGGACATCCCTATGGATGTGCCCCTAGTGGATAAGCACTAGTGGGTGTATCAGATCCCTTGCTATATTGTCCAAGAGTCAAACCTGCCTGTAACCCTAATTGTAATGTAAAGGGTACAAGTCCGCCCCACCTTAATGTGATTAGTAATTAATGTAAAAGATAATTAATATGGTTAATATTAATTATATTATAAGCTAGTGAGGTTGGCCCTGCTGTGCCAATATACTCTTCTGTTGATAGGTTCAGGTTAGTATAAGTAAAGGTAAATTCCCCATTGAGGAAATATATCTTTCATGTGAGTTTGGAAATTTCAGCAAGTACACCTTCTTGGGAAAAGTGCGCACCTCTCTTAGGTGCTAGTCTTCTAGGGTTTGAGCACCCTCTTGTGTGCTATGTTTTTCTTGGTGGTGAATGTCTTTCTCTTGAAGAATATAGCAAAGGATTTGGTTGGGTTTTCTTCCCAGGATACTTCTTGTGTTCTTGTGCATGGTGCTTCTTCTTGTGATCTTGGTTGCTGCAACATTTATGGTTATGGTTAAATGAAAAAAATGGAATGATCTTCATGCTTAACCTCTACTATTGAAAAATCAACAATCACAACCCGCAAGAAGTATATCACGGTGACAGATACTGCCAAGCTCTTCTTCGAACGAGTGTGGGTCCATTTTGGGATACCATAGACCATCATCTTCGACCGGGACAACAGGTTCCTCAGCACATTTTGGTCGAGTCTTTGGTCACTGTTGGACACCAAGCTCACTAAATCCACTGCTTTCCACCCCCAAACAGACGGACAAACAGAGGTCGTCAATCTGATGATTGTGCACATCCTACGCATGTACAACTCTAAGCATCCATGTACATGGGATGAGAGTCTCCCCTATGTTCAACACAGTTACAACAAAGCTCTCCATAGCTCCACCGGCCATAGGCCATTTCAGGTGGGGTTGGGATTCCAACCCTTGGGTCCCATTGATGTTGCACTACCTCTTGCCACCGCACAGACAAACTCTTCCCATGTTTAGTCTGAGACCGACAAAGCCACCATATTCATTGAGCGGATTCAACACATCCGCGAACAAGTTCAGAAGATTTTGCAGAAATCCAATGCTAAGTACAAGCAACGCCATGATCAACATAGGTTACTGCACCAGTTTCAGGTTGGCGACAAAGTCTGGTTACATTTGCAGAAGAAGCGTCTCATAAGGCCCCATGGGAAGCTTTGCCCACTTCGCTATGGGCCTTACACTATCACCACGACTGTGGGTAGCATTGATTTTGAGCTCAACACTCCACCCTTCCCTTCCCTGCACCTAGTGTTCAATGTGGACCTCCTTCGGCCATATTTTCCACCATTATTGGACACCTCAGAGATCGTAGAACAACTGACACCAATAGTGCTCAACCTTGACTGCATGCAACAAGCTTCCACTGATCAGATAGTGGACACACAGGTCAAGGGCACTCGCCAGCAGAGGATCAAGCTTTATCGGGTTGTTAAGGCAGGGCAACTCCTACACCAAGGAAAGTGGGTCACCGGGGGCCAAATCTAGCAGAAGTTTCCTCACCTGATGGGAGAACTCAACGCAATTGAGACCATTGCTTCCTAAGTGGGGAGGATTGATCCAGGTGGATATTGGTGGCCACCCACCTATTCCAACTGGCTCCTCTTGTCCGTTTTTAGTTCAACACGTTCTTCTGTACGTCTTTGTAATTGGGGTTCTACACTTCTGGGGCTATCTGAAGCCCTACACATCTTCCAGGTGGATATTGGTGGCCTCTCACCTAATCGAATTGGCTTATTTTGTATGTTTTCATGTCAACACATCTTGCTGTACTTCTAGGGCCGTTTTGGAGCCCTAAACAATGTTTTTTTGGCTTGCCATAGTGAAACAATACACAAAGCCAATTTTTGTCGGCGTAATTTGTATTTCTCTGAAAGACCTTTCCAACGGGCTATCACGTGCCTAAAACGGAGGTTGTATGCAAAAGTTATGACCCCAGAAGGTTGAGGTACCAACTTACCCATAGAGGCCCACATGAATTTTGGCGTTTCACCTCCTAGGGTTAGGTTTTTGGATGCACAGGGTTTTGGCTTTCATGAGTAATATAAAAAATGCCTCTGGAGCCTCATTGTAATCATTCTGCTCAGACGGATGTGCGTAGCAGCCACATCTCTATTCAAAGATAGCTACCACCATTCGAGCAAGTGGTTCAGTTCTGTAGTTTTGCAGTTTTAGCCTATTTCATTATTCAATAGAATATATTGTTCACTGTATATTTGCGTTATTCTTCATATCTCTGTGTTTATTGTATTCAATCTGTTAATTAGTTCATTCCGCTCCTAAATCAGGATCATGCTGCCCACCATAAATAGTATCTAGTTAAGGTATGGCCGAACAAGGAAAAGTAGAAAAAGCAAACAACACATGATCTTTGATGATCACCAAAACTAACATCTACGTCCTTCTCAATAGAGGGTATCAAAAACTATGATCAGTTTCCGAAAATATGTAATTTATCATATAGAAAGTTCCCAAAACGCAAGTCTCGGAAAATTGAAAGTACCCTTTTGGAGCTCTCATCCTCCTATGCATGCATGAAGTATTGGATGTTGTTTGCAAGCATAGGTAATGTGCTAGACTCAAAAAACTGTAAACTTTGGAAAGCTCTCTAACTATTTATTGGGTGTGCTTTGAATGCATGATCTGGAACTACTTGCAATAAACTCATGTCTTATCCTCAACTTTGATTAACAAATATCTTTGACCATGTGCTAAGTGTTATCGCCCAGTTTAGGGTTAGCTAAGGAGATTTTGTCTGGAGGCCCACATGTCTTAGACATGGAGTACCGAGAGCCAGGTCGACTTGAGCATGGCCCTGGAGGGCCCATCTTTTCTTCCTTTCAGTGCCTCCACTTTGTCACCAGCAACAACATCCATCACCTTGGCTTGGTCCTGTAGCAGAGATGGATCTTGCTCCATGAGGTAATGAGTTCGGGTATCATGGTATGTGTCACTCTGATCCTCTAAACCTTTCAATATGTGCATTTAGTTCTTTTTCTTTCTAACGGGTTCATAGATCTTATACTTATCTGCTTGACCATGTCTGGGGGGAATGACAGGATGCCCTACTAAGCTTGTGCCCATAGGTTTTGAGTTGCCACTGGGGGGATTCACGAAGAGTCATCGTTCGCTCCCATCATACTTACCATTTTCCATCTTACTCTCGCTCATCCATCTCATTACATTGGTTCGGGCATTGGGTTGGCCAATCATTTAAGGGTTGCACCTTACCTTGTGGGAAGAAGGGGCTAAAGGCCTAGAAGGTAAAAGCAACTGGCGAAATATAAAAGCCTAAAAAATAAAACTTCAAGATGCTTTGCCCAGGGATCCCCAAGAAAGAAGTAAAAGTCTTCTCAACAAGAAACAAAGGGTCCCATTAAAAATTATAAAACAAGACCTAGTCTCATCACGAGCCAGCCTATTAGGTCCATGGGCATCTAGCGGTATGAGACTACTAGCAGCTGGTCACCACACCAGGGTAGTGGCTCTTGGTGACATAGCCAAGAGAAAGGGGGTCTCATAACGAGCCAACCTTCTCATTTCCATGAAGTGCTTGTGGGTAACATTGCCACCACTGGTCACCACGCCAGGGCAGTGTCCCCTGATTAGCTTCTTGAAAGAAAAAACAATAAAGAATAAAGATAAAAGGCATGAATGGGCTTGGAAACATTTTGATTCAGGACAGGTGCAACTCGCCTTCCACAAAGGCACCCACAGGTAAGCCATGCATTTCCCTGCTATCACTGCACCCCTTGTCAGGACATCCGTTATCCACGTCATCCATTAACATGACTTGTATTTGATTTTTCCCAGAAACATCCCACATCTAGTGGACATTAGCCCAATAAGATGCCCTGTCACTTCCTCCAAACTTGCCTTGCAGATTTGTATAATGTATTTGAGCACTTGACTGGGTAAAAAGGGTTTTATGCACATGTTTAATAAAATTGATGATTGGATGTGGTTGACATTGCTATGATACTTGGGACTTATGAGCCCGTGGAGGGCGTATTTGTTGATGTGTAGGACCATACCCGACGGATAGGTACCATTATGGATAGGTATACATGGGGAGATGATTAGTTTAGACCTCCCTGGGGCTGAGAGCCCACCAGATGGATGCTGAGACCCCGACAGGGGGCAGAGACAGGTCAGAGGGGTTTGCACCGGAGAAGAGGAGGACGTTCCACAAAGGTAACTTGACAGAGCCTTACCCAGGGGGGTTGTGCCCTTTCCACTGGGACGTTGACCTTGGAAGGCCCATGACGTCACCCAGGGCTTCTTGTGACGTCATCCAATGATATGGGAGTTTTGGGAGGTAGTTGAGGCATGTTTGGCACGTGTGGCAGCTTCTAAAGACCCAAGGAGGGCTAACGTTTTGCTCCAAGAGGCCCATGTTGCCCTAGAAAGGGCTAACGTCACCCTAAAAGGGCATGACGTCTTCACTTTTGCTTGATTAGGGTTTTAAATTATGACATTTAATGTAAAACAATATTATTATGTATTTTTGGCCTTGTCGGCCTTTTGTGACCTAAAATTTAATTAAGGTCATTGATATGGTATAAGTAAGAGAGCTAAAACTCTCTTTTAATCATCATCTTTCACTCACACTTGTGTGAGGTTTGAAATTTGCGCCCTTCTTTAGGGTTTTTGGCTTAAATACTAGTGCGCACTTGTTGAAGGAGGCTCTTTTTGGTGATTTTTGGCAATTTTCTTGGTGGAAGCTTTATAACTAGGGTAAGTGAATTTCTGGAATCCATGGTAAATGTAAGTGAATTTCTGCAATCCTTCCATTACTTGAATGGTGATAGTGTTTTACTTGCATTTTGTTAATGAAATTGCTGGAATAAACCCTAGGAAAATAGCACATGTTGGTGTCCTTATTTTAATTCCCTACTAGATTATGCCAACGAGCCATTTTATTTGTTGAAGACATTTCTAGGTCCTTGCCATTGCAACACCCTATCATATGCTCTTCACCCTAGCCAATTTTACTTTGTTATTGCGCTATAGAAGGAGGAAAACGTGCTAAGGCCTAGGGTTGCCTACACCTAGTAAGTCGTTTTCCCCTAGGGTTTGATGGTTGAAGCCTTGGCTTATCAACACTTCACCATCAAATTCCTCTTGTCTTTGGCCATGCTATTATCTTATTGCTCCTTCAACTCTTGCCACTACTTTTGACTCCATTTGCCCTATGAATGCACTAGTCTTAGACTTCTTGTTTGAGTATTTTGATCACAACCTCCAAACTCTTTGAACAACTACTAATACCTTCTAACCCTAACCTACTAACTCTATTGCTGCCATTATCCATTTGATTTATAGTTATACTTTGCAACATTTTAGCTTCTTTAAGCAGTTGAAAGATTGGCTAATGCATAATAGTCTTTGCTTCTAATGAATGTTGGTATTGTAACATTGATGATAAATCGTTCTTGTTCTATTGAAGCCTCTTAAAAGCATTTATTGTGAAGTAACGTATTGTGATTATTGCTACTATACATCATTGATTTACTTCATCAATATTATTAGTCAATTGCTTTATTTGAGAAAGTCTCCAATTATATGAAGTACTAACCAACAAGTGATCTTGCGAATATATAGTTTCTTGTTGCTTTGTTCCGGGCAGGTACATTTCTGGTTATTATCTTTATTGGCTTTTAGTCAAACTTTTTGATCGGTGGTGACTTGTGAGAGGGAAACTTTTGCTTAGCCTTAAGCCTTTGCCTTCTCAAAACCTCAGGTCACCGGGGACGTCTCCCCTGGGCCTACCACCCTAGATAGAAAGGGACATCCTATTAATGTGCGAGTGATATGATAGTCTCCTGTTGCGTCAGTTTATCTTCATTACCTTTCGTTTCTCTTTCGAAGTACAAACTGTGCGATAACACTAAGTATTATAGAACTCATGAACCATCAATATCGAATTGTGAACTCGGTAATGTTGAGTTCAATCTGCACCATACTTGTGAACCGGTTGATGTTGAATGATGGACTTCCTTACTAGTTCTTCTTGTAATGTACTCAGTAATTATTGATGCTAGGACCCTTGAATGAATTTGAAAGAAATTCATTGTGGGTGCTAACAGGGCACTAACATATTAAGCGACTTGTATTTTCATGTTATTTGATAATACTCAACAATTGTTCTTATAGATGGCGAGGAATCAACTGAATAAGAGTTAAGCTTGTAGATTTACTATCTTTTCACATTTGACCTGCTTCATGGAAGCAATTTTAGACAATGTTGCAAGCATTTTGGTAAGGATTTCCAAAAATGAAGTCACAAGAATTGATGGACATTACATAAAAAACTACAATGTTTGTGAAATTTATTGGGCGCTTAAGATTGACAGGTGTTGATTGTTTGCGTTCTTGACCCATCAAAGCTGGTATGTTTTGGGATGTGGTATGGCAAGGAGGTATAATGTACTAACTTGATATTTAGAAACTAGGTTCTTTTGACTAACGTTATGCAGGATTTACTGAGCCAGCTATTGTCGAACTTGTAAGCATGAATGAAAAATGTGTATTGATTGCTTGTAGATAAGATAAGTTAAGATAAATATATCCTTTAGGCAGGAAGCCCTTGAAGACTCCTTGATCTCTAGATCCACTAGGTTGATTGCAGGTTTCATTCAAGCCTGTTCAACAAGTGGAGGCCTAAACTTCCCAACAAATAAGGATTGATGACTATAGAGTAGTAATCTTGTTTCCCCTTTCTCAAGTTGCCTTGATACCATCTAGATTTTCCATGAGGTGACACAAACATGCTAGCTTTGGCGTCCGATTTCAAGGGGCATTCGTCACACTCCTCCTTTCCCCCCAAAAAAAATATTTAATCTTTTAATACTACTATTTCTTGAAGATAGGGAGCTAGATATATCTGATTGATGTAACAAGAAATGGTCAAAAGAGACCCCATTGAATTTAAAGAGAATGGAGTGTCCATTGGATGTCATAGTAAATGTGAAACTTGAAAATGTAATTCTCCTTATTCTCCAGCTCTTGAAGAGAACATAGCTAACAGATCTTGTCCTCCGATCCTATATGGTGATTTGTCTGAACTCACAACTTGTGAGAATGAACCCTCATTGATCAAGAAGGATCGTAAGACGATGATTGATGTGGTTGTAGATAAATTGAATGAACAATAAGTTTGCCAACGACTTGCAAGATTTTTTCAACGTAGAATGCCATCCTAGAGCCCATAGATTAAGCAGGGAGACACAGGTAACATGGATAAATTACCGATATATGTTTTTCTTGACTGTCCTATTCATCTCTCGTTTATGACGGGAAAGGTGATAGGGGCATACCCTTCTGTGAAACCCTAACCTCTCTTGCCTGGTAGACCCTGTCAGTGAGGATGTTTCCACCTCGCAGTTGGTGTGGGCAGAGAGGTGTCAAACTCGACTAAAAGAAATTAAGAAGACAATTGTTTAACAATATTTACAAAATTAAACAACAAACAATTAAAGAACAAAAAATAGAAATATAAAAAGTGAAAAAAAAAATGCTGGGAGAGAGGATCCTTGTAGTTCGCTGTGAATCCACGTTTCACTGTCGAGGGTTGGAATGATGTGTAATCTACAATGGATGTAGTATGTGTTATCACTCCAAGAAACCCTTTGTGGTTGTAGACCAAAGGTGCTTGGTAACTTAGAAATAATGTTTTTTTGGTATTTTATAGGTGGATCAATGAGATAACAAATCATAACTTGAGTAGTCAGACCATAAATGGGTAATCAAACGAACAGAGCTCTCATAAAACAATAATCAGATGGCAAATCTTAAGTGAGTGAGAAGACAGAGCTAACAAGCCAAATACAATCTGTAGGGCTTATTAAACTATGTAAAGCAATTTTAAGTAAATTATGAACTGACTGGTGAGATGACAGTCACTGCAGCTAAAACAATTTACATAAAACAGAGAGAGACAGGTGAGGAATCTGATATTATAGAAGAGTGAAATCTATCTTTGTATTATCCTTCAAGTCTGCTTACAATCATAGTATCACAAGTATCTGAAATCGAACCCTCTACTCAGACTGAATTCCCAGGCTTTATAACCTTTACAATGTACAGATCAGATCCTCTAGAAGGTGATCGAATAATACCTAGAATAGCTTAGAACCAAACTAATTAACAATCAGTTTTTAAGATCCTGAAAACTTGGATCTGTATCTAAAAATAGCAAATCAAATAAACTAAGATAATCAATAATAAAGACTAATGGCTAGACTAGCATTCGAACTGTCTTCTATCTCAAAATTTGACATCTGTGCTTCATCAGCTTCTGGAATCTATTGTCATGAGAAATGGTAAAGGCACCTGTCTTGGTAACTGGATTTCTTCAATCACTCATAGTTGAAACTTTAGGAAATCAATTTAACAGGTGGTTTTCCAATCCCACGAAACTCTACAGCCTGACTGTCGTGCCTGCCGGTGTTAGATTTCCTTTGATGGGCAGCATTCCTTTATGAGCATTGGGTGGAAATGGTGAACTAAAATCCTTGAGCTTGTGAATGTTTCTACTATATGGCTTTTCTCTGTTCTCCCAATATTGTTCTTGATCCTTTCCAGAGGTGACCTGCAGCAGAAACTCTGCAATGTCCTTTATAATAGTTGGCATCGCTGTACAGCTTGCAAAAGATTACTGACTCTTTACACTTGAAAAAATAATGTTCTTTCACCGAAGGAGTTGGTGATTCACTCCAGTAACTTTCAAAAGAGCATTCGAATGACCTTCAAGGAACTTATCTGTAACCTGGGTGGAACCAAACAATATAAGTTCCCATAGAAGAGAAGAAGAATCTGCCAATAGCCCTAGAGCCTCATCTGTCAAGTTGCGGCGCCAAGATGCATCTAGTCTTAACAAAGTCTCATGGGTATTGCTCACACGGGCAAGGATAGTATGATTTGCAACCTCTTAAGAAATGCTGCAGCTGTTCTGTGAGTCCTGTATATATAAGCATTAGTTGAACAATAGCAAAATAATTTTCACTAGTTTTACAGGACTCTGTATCTTCTCTGCTGATGTCATCGCTTTTGGAATCCACTGGTGCCAAATCCGAAGATAAAGCACGAGAAGATGAAGATGAGGACACAGGGGCTGTTAATGCTGAGCGCCTGTGCTTGTATCGCATGTATGCATGGTATAACTGTATAGTTTTACAAATGATCACAAAAATTGTTCCCTGAACTACTTCGGATCCGAATACATTCTACATGCAAAGGATACAAAAATCTCTCAATTTTATCTACAGATAATTATTGCCGCATCGAATGCTATGGATATCCTGAACTTGTTACTCCTCAATGTTGACTGCCGAATAGTAGGAATCCCGAAAGCTCAGAAGCAAACCTCAAATTAAATACTATGCCTTGATCAGCATGACTGCTTCCTTGGACTCCAGATAGTTTCATTGGTCAAAATATGTCAGCATCTTGGACACCTTACTGAAGAGTAGTGTGACTAGCATGACTTCCTTATTCACCAGTTGTGAAATCCCACAACGGATAAAACGATAATAAGAGCCACCAAAACCTGGTTCATCTTTAATTCCATCAGATGACATATGTTGCTGGGCCAAAAAGTGTCCCCCTTAATCATCAATAGCAATGCGTGTTTTGATCGGTTTTAGCTTCAGGCCTAAACTTTCAGGAGAGAGCAATTCAGCTGAGATGCAAGATGGACTTAAAGGACTGGTTGGACTGGGGCTAGACCCATAGTTGCATGATAACTGGGGAGGCCTGTAAAATCCATATCCCATCAGAAAATATTCAATTGCATGAAGCTGTTCCTCTGTCACAAGTGATCCACAAGCCTGGACCTCAACCAATACACTGAATTTTTTGTCCATTTTGGCGCACATGTGAAGAGCTTCTGAATGAAATGGAGAGCTTTCTCCCACAAATATGAGTGTCCTGCACTTGCAATTTCTTCAACCCTTCAGTTAGATCATATCTCCGACTGATCACTTGCATAAAGCGCATAACATTACTGCTCCGCCTCTCATCCAGCAACCTTCTTATTGTAAAACCACTTAGTCCAAGAAGGTGCCTGAAAAAGTGGGGAGATGAGGATGAGCCCAAGAACTCGTTCTCTGTATTTCAACGCAAAAAGAGTGAGAATGTAGGCCCCTGCTGGGACACCCATGCATATAACTCCTCCAAGACCAAAGTAATCCTGCTCCGCAAGATCATCAACAGTAGGTATAGCAACATCTGAAGAAATTGCAGCAGCTCCTAACTCATGTCCAGGTGCGTCAATATGATAGATGCAGAAATTGTGAAAGAGTAACGAACCAGCCTTAGGGAAGAAGAACAGTCCTTGAAAGCATGACATGTAGTTCAAGGCAACATCCGAATAAGTAACAAGGGCAGGCTTCTCCTGGTCTCCGCATACAAAAACAGAGATTGGCCCATGGCTAGTATGCACCATATGCTAGGTGGACAAGTGCTGAACACCTTTGACGCCTAATTTCATTAACAGCTTCATTAAGTTTTCTTGAAAGGTCATTCTCATATTCCTGCAACAGAAAACTGGCCAGGAATGTCATCCACTGATTGCACTCTTAAAAAGTTGTTGCAGAACATCAGCACTCACAGCCTTTCCTGCATATATGAAAGCAACTTCCCCATTTTCCAAAAGAAAGACTCCAGTACTATCTAGTTGTTGACTAGAAAGTGGGAGTGATGATGGCAACACA
>ML794225.1:163173-185933 GCA_009831015.1 Picea engelmannii | reverse complement strand
CTTTATGTACCTCGATGTTGGTGGCATTGATTGTTGAACTCTTCTGTCACGACCCCAGTAAAAATGTACCCTTCACTCAAGTATAAATTCTTCTGTTGAACTCTTCTCTTTGTCATCATGTCAAGTGACTTAGTGGTGTATCTACACACCAACCTCTGTCTTATTTGTAGGCACTGGGCAGAGAGAAGAGTGGTTGAAGGGAAAGACAAAGATGTGGGATGTGTTTCCGAATGATATGGGTTTGGACAACAGTGTTGAGTTGGCAATGTCATCATTTATGTTAGTAAGTAAGTTAGTACTAGTTGTATGATTGAATTTGTATCATCATCATGTAATTGTTTACAGTTTAATTATTTCAGATTATTAGATTGTGTAGTCTCTGACTCTCTAGTATCTACTCTCTAGATTCTAGAGTTATTTTTGGCCATTTAGAGCCTTTTTGATGATGTATTTTGATTCGGCTATTCATATGGACTCATGGAGTGCACTTACTCTTTGTGCTATTTTGGTTTGATACACTATTACTTGTTATATATATATGAGAAACTTTGCAAATTTGTGTATAATGGTTTGGAATCTGGATTCACATGGATGCACGTGAATATATATGAGAAACTTTGCAAATTTGTGTATAATGGTTTGGAATTTGGATTTTGGAATTGGATTCACATGGATGCACATGAATATATTGAGAAACTTTGCAAATTTGTGTATAATGGTTTGGATTCACATGGATGCACATGAATATGTATTTGTTTTTAAAAAATTTGAATATTTTATGTATTTTTAGTGACCGTTTTTTTGATCTTCTTTTTTTCCAGTTTCGGTTCGGTTTCGGTTTTTGGGGTCGACCGGTTCGATGGCCGGTTCGGTTCTAGTAACATTGGTCCATATATGGCTTTCTTTAGTCTGCAAACATGAATGTCTCTGGAATGTACTTCAAACCCTTGAGGTTGTTCAATGTATACTTCTTCTTCGATTGCTCCATTGAAGATAGCTATTTTTACATCCATTTGATGTAAACTCCATCCCATGGTAGCAACAAGAGGCATGATAGCTCTAATGGAAGTATATCTGGCGACAGGAGAAAATGTTTCGTCATAGTCTTCTCCCTCTTTTTGGGAGAACCCTCTAGCTACGAACCATGCTTTATATTTGTCAACGCTTCCGTCTGCTGCATATTTGATCTGATAAACCCATTTTGAAGTTACTACTGAGTTTTCTTTAGGTCTAGGTACAATTTACCATACATCATTTTTCATGATGGATTGGTGTTCTTCTATCATGACTTCCTTGCATTGTTTCTTCTGAGCTACCTCTTCAAACGTGGTAGCTTCTTCGTCTAGAAGCTTTGTCATACATGCTGCATAGCTGGAGAATCTCTTGGGCTTCTTACTTTTTCTGAAGGTCCCACTTGGGGCTTTCAGTCTTTCTGCTTCTTGTAGGGTAGCTTCAAGCCAAGATGTTCGTTTCTTGGTTTTGGGTACAGTATCTGAATCAATCGTCTCACATGGTTGCATCAGATGATCTAGTTGTTCTTTTTCTTCATTCTAACTTTCTGGAAGACATGTGCTTTCTTCAATAGGCTCTTCATACTCTTCTTCTTCTATAGTTTCTTCTACGGATTTCTTAAAAGCCATCTTTTCATTGAAGGTCACATCTCTGCTGACTTCAATATTATGTTGTTCCGGGATATAGATTTTATAGGCTTTGGATGATTCACTATATCCCACGAATATGCCCTTCTTTCCTGAGGGTTCTACTTTATTCCTTTTATCTTTGGGAATGTGAAAGTAAATAGGGCATCCACAGATTCTTAAGTGTTCCACATTAGGTTTCTATCCCAAGAAGGCTTCTTCTGGAGTCATATCCTTCAATATGCAGTGAGGAATTCTGTTCTGAACATAGATGGTTGTCATGGCTGCTTCTCCCCATAGATACATAGATCAACCTTGATCGTTTAATAGTGCCTTCATAGTTTCTTCAATAGATTTGTTCTTCCTTTCTGCTACACCATTTTGTTGAGGATTATGAGGAACAATTAGCTCCCTCCTAATCCTTGCCGATTTGCAAAAGGCAACAAATTTCTTGGATGTATATTCTCCTCCATTATCTGTTCTCAAGGTCTTGATTTTCTTGTTTGTGAGGTTCTCTATCTCTACTTTGAATTCTTGAAACTTGTTGAATACTTCGTCCTTTGTCTTCAAGAGATGTAACCAAGTCTTTCTCGAGTAATTATTTATGAAGATTACATAGTAAAGAGAACCTCCTAGAGATTTGATTGGCATCGGATCGCAAACATCTGAATGTATTAGATCTAGAATTTCCTTAGATCTATTATTGCAGCTTGAGAATTGCTTGTTGACATTCTTACCAAGAGCACATCCTTTGCAAATTTCTTCATGTGTAGACTGTAGTTTTGGTATTTCGTCAATCATCTTTTTGAGGAAGGGTAATGCTTGATAGTTGATATGAGCATACCTTCTATACCAAAGTTCATTGGGATTGACTTCATCATGTACAAGGGATTCATCATTTCGTTCTAGTAGTCTGTATAGTCTTCGTTCAGGGGTTCCAATAACTCTAGCATTCTTTATGCTGGAGTCTCTAGGCCAAGACAACACTTTCCATCTACAAAATCTATTATGTTTCCTTTGTCTTCTAGGCAAGATATGGATACATGATTCTTTTCTAAACCAGGCACATATAAGACATTGCTCAAATGAACATTGTTACCTGTTTTCAATTTGACAGAGGCTTGACCAATTCCTTCGACTGGGTAAGTGTTTTTGTCTCCAAGTTCTACCTTGTACGATGTCTTCTTTTCATTTAGATTGGAGAGTCTGGCATGATCTCCTGTCATATGCCTGGAAGCTCCCACATGGGCACCTTCACCCCACACAGAGGTACACAACGTCTCATCTCAATCCAGAGAGGAATGACACACCCATCTCATGGGCATCCTCCCCCACACAGGGGCACACATCATCTCATCTCAGTCCAGAGAGGAATGACACACCCATCAAATGGGCTCTCTCACAGGTCGACTCAAATCAGTCTCAGAGGAGAACGTGTCCTGGAGCATGTCTCACGAAGCTGTAATCATCAACACTCCCTCTCAGCTAGGGAGGCATTCTCCACCAGGCCAAGTCTCTCATGAAAGTACTCGAACATCGTCTTGGCTAGCGGGTTGGTGAAGATATCTGCCATCTGCTCATGTGTAGGAAGGTACTGCACGTGTACTGCTTTCCTCTGCACCATGCCTATGAAATAATGATATTTTATCTCAATATGTTTCGATTTATCATGAAACACAGTGTTCTTAGAGAGCTTTACACATCTCTGGTTATCACAATGAATAATGGTAGGATCCATCTCACGATCAAATAAATTTGTTGGGAGCTTGCGAAGCCACATTGCTTTGCATACTGCCACACTCAATGCTATGTACTTTGCTTCTGCGGTACTCAAGGCCACAGAGCTCTGTTTCCCGCTGCACTAGGAAACTATGGCAAACCCCAAGGTAAAACACTATCGGACCTGCTCTTCCGGTCCACAACACTCCCTGCCCAATCTGCATTGGCATATCCTTGCAAGCTCATGTCTACATCGGAGGCATATCTCAGGCCATATCCAACTGTGCCTCGTAGATATCTCAATACATGCTTCGCTGCTATCCAGTGAGTTTGTCTCGACTGACTCATGAATTGACTAAGTACATTCACTGCATAGCATATATCAGGTCTGGTGTTAACCATATACATCAATGATCCAATCAACTGTCAGTACAAATGTGGATCTATCTTGCCTGAATCAGTGGAAGCATCGTTCATTTTCTTCAAATCCATCACAATTGATGTAGGCGTGTATTTGCAGTCTGTCATACCGAACTTCGTCAATATCTCTACTGTATATTTTCCTTGACTCGAGCAAAATCTCATCAGTCCTCTACCATATTTCTAGTCCCAAGAAGTAGTGCATCATACCCAGATCCTTCAGCTCGAATTCAAAAGTCAATGCTCGCTTGCATTCAACAATAAGTCTTTCTGAACTAGTGAGGAATAGGTCATCCACATACAGGACCAAGATCAAGCACTCATCACCAACAATATGATAATATAGGTTTGGATCAATAACGCTCTTGCTGAAGCCCAAACTCTTGAAGAATCCATCCATCTTCTCGTACCAAGCACGAGGTGCCTGCTTTAGTCGATACAGGGTTTTCTTCATCTCCACACATGACATTTCTCGTTGTGTATCACGAATCCCTCTGGTTGCTCGATGCAAACTTCTTCCTCAATCACACCATTGAGAAATGTTGTCTTTACATCCATTTGATGTAGTTTCCAACCCATGGATGTAGCTAGTGCAATGATAGTAAGGATGGAGGTGTATCGAGGTACTGGAGCAAATGTCTTCGAGAACATCAATTGGATCAACTGGATCAACTGGAATAATGGCTGTCTCCCCAGAAACTGCTGAAGGGGAGAAGGTATTATCTCTTCCTTTTTCTCAAGTAGTTTGACTCCCTCTGAAGTCTGAAGGATAGACATCTTCCTTTTTTTTGTGTTGCTAACCTAGAGATATCTCATGTCTTCTCAGGTCCTCTACTGACTCTACAGTATTTTGATGGCCTCCCGTACTAGGATAATAACCAGGATGACCTCCCATAGGGATAGTAATCAAAACGGCCTGATGTACTAGAAAAATAATCAATCAAGAAAATTGGACTCCTGTACCAGGGATAATGGTCCTATTGCCATCCTAATACACACATGCAAACGTGCGCTAAGTCTGGCTCACTTAGTGTGTCCTTGGAGGCACAATGCGTAGGTTCAAAGCCCACGCTGTCACTTTGAATTGAACCTCTTCTGTCTAGGCTTACTCCTAGGGAAGCCAAGAGGGTAGACCCTAGTTTCTAGATGAAATTAACGTTATGTTCTAGGAATTGATTTTAATTGGTTAAAGGTTTGGGGGGGAATGACTAACCTATGATGCAAAGGCAGAAATGCAAGATGCAACTATCTACTTATGTCAAACAAACCCTCTCCTAAGACAACTAAGACTAGTGCCTAAGACTGGACAAGGGGTCAACTAAAGCTTAAGGGTGTTTGATTACACAGGATTTACAATTAGATTACAAAGATTACAATCACTTCACAACAAGATTAGATGCAAGTATTTACAACAATAAATGAAAGAATAGTACAACAATTATGAACAAGATATACAAGGTACAAAGGAGGCAAGATAGCGAAGTGCTTAAATGTGCAGATACTTAAAGAGACTTAAAACATAAAGATCATCCACATTAAGCCAAGCATGCCCCAATAGCACTTACTCTATTGGACTATTTTTCAATGGAAACCACAACACTCAAGATCCAACAAGATGATGCCTCCAAATGGGATGTGCTATCTCTTGAGGGATCACACCATAAAGAGCATTTACTAAATGAAAAGAAATACTTGGAAGAACAAATGCTCAACAATAATTAAGATGACACTTAGTTAATTAACCCACAAAGAAGTGTACTTGCATGTAAGATTTAAAATGAGTTATATGCTTGCAAGTGATGTTTTAGACAACCATAAGATGTACCCCAAAAAGTGGATCAAGAGTTGCTTAAAGATTTTAAATATTTTAATTACCCACCCTTAACTAAGTGTTGAACCAAAATCCTCCTCCCCCAATTATCAAATGGCTGCTGGATGCTCAAGAAGTGAGGCAATGAGGCCTACCCTAGCTTCACAAGTCAACCCTAAAGACCCGAGTACTCCCGGAAAGGACGCTGCGCGTCATGAGACCGTCCTCGGCCTAGCACCTTCCGTTGCCTTCCTCAGTCCCCGTTTTAGATGGCGAAGATGGTTGATTTATGTGTCCTATTAAGTCTAATATATTATTATGCCTTAGGACTAAGTTTGTAGGTGTGTTTAAGAGTGTTTTAGTGTCTTTTACTTGTCCAAAATAAGTGAAAAAATGCCAAAACCGAAACTTTAATCAACCCAAAAGATGTGTTGTAGATTGTGAAAATTAAGCATGTAAACACATAGGAACCATATGAAAGAAAGCTGAAATAAAAGAGTTACTCAATCATCATTTACTTAATCATAAACATGTGAAAGCTTGTATGAAAGAGTGCTATGAAAGGGACAATAACAACTTGCCAAAGAAAAGACTTAAACTTTTATCGTTTACCCAAGTATAACTTGCATTAAGATAGATGTTATGAGAATGAAACTTGCAAGATTTAAAGCATGTAAGTAAAATTATGCCTCCATGGGCTTAAGCTAAGATTAGTATGTGTATGATACCTACCTCTAGAAGATTTTAACCATTAAGCATAAGCACATTATCAACACATTACTAGCCTTACGATTTTGGGGATGTCTCACCCAAGGTGTAGGCAATTATTAGATAGAATTTGAAATTGAAGAGCAAAGAGAGAAACCACTCACAATTGCACAAGGTGGAGGCAAGCCTACCTTTGTTGTGCCAGAGAGGGTTTGGAAGCAAGAATAAGACTTTCGAAATGCTAGAAAAATGAAGGAGAAGGGTGAGATCATTTACCAACCCAAAGGAGAGACCTTTAGGAGTGTTGTGTGTCCAAAAGTGAGCTGCAAAACCCCTTGACCTGATGAGAACTTGTAAAAATCAACAAGCTATTGCTTGCTGAAAATGCTGCACACACGAAGAAAAGTGAAGAAAAATTTATGTTTTTAGGGCAGGAATTTTTCACATAAAAATTCCAAGTAAAAATGTATTTTTGTGACCTATCTATGATTGTTAGCAAGCTGAAATATAGAAGGAATGAGTAAAGAAACCAGATCTGAAAAGCAATGGAGTTTAAGGGGGTTTTAAGAGTAGACTCTTCCTTGAGGCTAGCCCAATAAAACCCTAGAGGTAAACCTGCAAAATGTGAGAGAGAAACTACAAAAATAGATAGAATGTGAGTAGATCTAGAGGGTAAAAAAAACTACTTTGAAATACCCAACTAAACATTTCACTAGATTTATGATAATACTACCACAAGACCTATCCAAACAAAATACTTTGCTTGAAACTTCTACTCTAGATCCATAAAACTTGAAGCAAGAATGAGAGAGAGAAATAGAACAAGATCACCTCAATAGTAGCAAGAAACAACAAGAATACTCTTTGTTTCTTCAAAATCCTCCAAAGCCTTTCTATTACTCAAGAGGAGAGTGTTGTAGCAACAAGTTGCTCCAACACTCTCAAGAGCAAAATGAAAGGAAACACAATGAACCAAGAGAGAGAGATGAGGGGAAAACCAAGTAGCATAACAATAGCTCAAGATATGTTATCAAATGAGTGAGTGAGGGGTTATATTTATACTTGGGAATGAAAAACTACCCCGCTTGGATGAGTTACAAGTGTCACACATCAAAGAAAAGTCACTTTTAGGGTTTTGGTAAGTTAGGGTTTTGACATGGATGGATGAAGTGGAAATGAGTTGGAGTGAGTTGGCATGTCTTTGATAAGTGAAATGATGAGTTGTAGTGTCTAGGGAGGCACACCAAGGGATATAATAAGTCCCCCATTAATTTTTTTGTTATTTTTTCAGTTTTTGGAGACTTTCTAGAAGTAAGGCACACCACTCTAGGAAAAGTGACGTTTTTGCTTAATTGTGAAATATCCTATGTTGGAAATGTAGGAAAATCCTTCAAATTCTGATGTTGGACTTTCATCAAACAGTTTGCATGCTTCCGAGTTTATGGCTGTAGGTGAAAATTTGATCGGACAACGATGTGTTTATTGGTTTTGTTGGCTGTCTAGTGGTTTTCTATACTCTTATGACTCCCCAATGAAGTACCCCGGATGGTATTTTGATTTCAAGTAAAACACATAAAGATATAAAGAAAAACGATCACATATGCAACAACGAATTGACTAGAAATGGCTGTTCTTTACTGAAATTAATTGCTGAGCCTATTGCAATGGAAATGAGGCGTAGATACCTCTAAATAGTGATGAAGAAGATTGTTACAGGAGGCTGGAATCATCACAACTCACGTAGCCACCAAGAAACAACTCCAAACTGACCCCCACGAGTTGGTATAGGGGCGATTTCTTGTAATCTATGGTTCTCCAATTTGTTGTGGAGAGTTGACAACCCAACACTACAATAAACCTTCCAACGCTGTAAGGAACAACTCCTAAAATGGGTGGTCGACCAGCAAACTCCCACGAACCTCCACGCAGCACCAAAAATGCAGCCACAGCCACAATGGACACGCAGTCTCAGAAAAGGGAGGCACGGTCAGCAAAGAGCACGCAGCCTCACAAGGATTCGGCTAGCATGGAGCACAAGGAGAACCCTCGCTCCAACAATGTCAGCCACAATTTGAATATCTCAGCTCTGGTGTAAAATTCGCCCAGCCACAATGGAGAATGCGTCCCTCACAAGGAAAACCCTCAATCCTTCCTCATGTGCCACAGGGAACGCCTCTCTTCTCCACAACTGAAAATGGAATCAATCTCAGATAATTCCTTGGATCACAATGCCAGTTATGTGCAATTGAAAAGGCTGGATGGCTTCTCCTGTCTTCAGCTAGGAAGGTATTGTTTCAACTCCGAAACTGAATTTCCCCCCCAAGGGTTTCGAAACCCTCGTCTTAAGCTCGCAAGCTTTCTCCAAAACACTTTTCTCAAAATTCAATAATCAATCATGCCTCTCCAATCCTCCATCTTCCTTTATGTCTTTCACTTTTTCTTTTTCTCCATTAAATATTCATTTAATTAATAATTTGGAGAGAAATACCCTCAAAGAGGGGTTTAATATTAATAAACTCACTTTTCCTAAGTTTCACTTTATAATTCGAAAGTGACTTTACCAATATCATTTCCCTAGCTTGTCCGTCTAATGGTTTATGGGAAATTGGGTAAACCACCACGGTATTCCAACTGCCTAGGGGAAATGGGACATTACAAATTGCTAGGTGAGGGGGTGATGTGAGGGTTGGAAAAGGTTAGGAAAGGTTAGGAAAAATCTCTCTCACTTTTTTCATCATTACTTTCATCCATTTGCTCAAAATTACAAAAATGACATTTTTCCTATGTCATGATTTAGCTATTAAAATCGCTGTTTTTGACTGACTGACACTCCTGGTGGACAAACACCTATCAAAAGTTGTCCGACTAAGATGAAACTTCGTCCAAGGGTGTAGGGGGTGTCTTTCCATTTCTTTTGAGCACAAATACTCCTATCAAAAACCCAAGGACCTAGTTTTTACAATATTTGCTCAAAAACAAATAATTAATTAAATAATTAAACTCCCAAACTTAGGAAAATTTAATTAATTAAAAAAACGTTATTTAGACTCGACGGAATTCTGTGAAACTTTCTAAGATGTAATACATGGCCATTTACATCATTCCTAAACAATAGTTACCGGAGGATAATCCCATTAGAACACGTTTCACCACTTTGGAGGAATTCTTGCTGGTGGGAGGGAAAAACTCAAGGGAAATTAATAAGGCTGAAAAACCCAGTTAATAACTTGAGGATAAAAAGCCCTCAATGAGAGGAACTCCCCTAATGAAGCAATCCCGAGGTAACTGACCTAAATATGACCCATGCAGACCTATTACATTATTAACCAACATAGGGGTGCGGAAATTCCGTTTACAAAAATATGTGCTGGAGGCAAAAATTGCCCAGTAGAACCAAACTGTCTTCGACAAATTAGCATCGGATGATGCATCTCTTCATCGCACATGGAGTTGACCCCCTAGTTGGATAGGCGGTCAACAGGTCCAAGTCATGAGGGTTCCCACACCAGGGATAATAGCCTTCATTATCAAAATGCAATGAACTAGAGGTTAATGATTAAATGAAATAAGGAATGTAGTACAAAACTTACCCTATTCTACAGTCATGCTCAATCTTGTATTTGGTCTTCCTGAGAAAGGTTAGAGAAAGTAATCCTCATCTCTCATGTCTTCATCTTTCTGAGGAGGGTTTGGATCAATGTCAGTGGTGGAAGCATATTATCTTCCTTTCTTTCTTGTCGGACAATATTTCACAAAGTGTCCATACTTGTCACATTTGAAGCACTGGATCTTTGACATGTCTTTTCTTTGATCATAACCTGAAGCTGATGAAGTCTTCCCGTCTTTGAATGTTTGCATGGAGTTTCTTTTATTTCTTCTTCATTTCTTTGTATGAAGTGCAAGAGCATGAATCTCATCATGAGGGGAGTCTTCCACTCCTCTGGCTATAAGTCTGATTTCTTCTTGGGTACAATCTATCCACAGACGATTAAAAGTAGGTAGTTTTTCTCTACCACTGATACTTTGAAGAAATGGTTCCCAATGTTTTGGAAGGTTATTAAGAGTGGTCAAAACAAGTTCTCTATCTAATATGATTTCTCCAATGGCACCTAGCTGATCTCTGATCTCTGACATCTTCATAAAGAAGGTAGCAACGGTGTCACCTTTTGTCATCTTGATATTTTGAAGCTGGCCCTTCAATGTAAGAGCTCTGAGGGTGTTGTTACTCTCAAACATATTCTTCAATGCTTCATACATTTCATAAGTTGTTTTCATGTTGGAAATACGAGGCAGGAGATATCTCTTACTGTGTAGATGATTATCTTCCTTGCCTTGACGTCATCTTCCTTCCTTTCTTCCTTCTCTTCATTGGTAGTTGTCTATGATAAAGCCTTTTGTATCACCCACAATAGATCTTTCTCTTCAAGAGTGATTTGAAGTCTTGACTTCCAGGAATTGAGGTTGCTTGATCCATCAAGCCTATCTTCCACTAAGGTTATGTTCATCATGTTTTCAGATTCTTCACAAACCCTTACCATCTGGGGTAGGAAACCTAACGGCTAGGCTAGGATATCAATCTTAGGTTTAGTTGGGCTTATGACTGCCAACAATAAGCCTTGAAAGTCGGAAGAACACTGGTGAGCTGTAAAGCTCCTTCAATGAGCTCCAAAAACCTTAAATCTGAATTTTCTGCAGAAAATTGCGAAATCATAGGGCAAAATATTCAAAATTCTCGGAATTGCAATCTGAGAGTTGTTGGAGGTGCGCTAAGGGAGGTTGTACACCCTTATGCAATTTTTAGCCCCTTTGTTTCAATATTAAGTGTTAGAACACCCAAAAGAGAGGGCCGTACGGATTTCTGGAAACCCTTGGAGGGTCGTATGGTTCTGCAGAAGAGAGAGGACGGTTGTTAGAAGCTTGTGCAATGGCTTCTTTAAGGCCTATGCTCTGATACCATGTTGAATTTTCACTATGCTAGGCTCAATCATTAGGTTTATTTCAATTTTAGCATTTACTTGAACCATTAGCAAATGTAGCTACACAATTCACAATTGCCGCAATAACCAAGATCACAAGAAGAAATACAATGCACAAGAACACACGAAATATCCGGGGAAACCCTTCTCAACAAGGGAAGAAAACCGAACAATTGTAATGTTCCCAAGACAATTTGCTAGGAACATCACAATTTTGGGTGTATTTTAAACTTTTACTGGGTGTGGCATTTCGTCAAACACTTTGCTTACAGTGATCCTTTAGGCAAAGTATCACTTTGCCTCCAAACGCTGAATAGACCATGAATACCAATACAAGAAAGATCTGGGCTATATGAAGTGTCAACCCCTAAGCTGGAAGGTGCCACACCTTGCTGGAACACTGAATAGCCTCATAAATTCGGCCCTGCTGCCAAAGATGTCCAAATGCTGCAATGAACATGCCAAACTGTAGATTGGGCAAATGCAAGGACAACCCAGGTGCTCAAATCTCCTAGATCCCTCTCAAAGTCATGGATCTAGCCTCCCTCCAAGGAATGGTGTGCCCCCCTAGATGCCTGAAACCCTAGATAATTCGTCCTATCTTCTAGAGGCCTCCAAATGCTCTACAAACCCACTATAATGATAGATCGAGGCTTGGTTACCTTCCTGGTGAAGTCCCAAGCGAAATGATGAAGATCTGATCTACCAAATGGCTTAAATCACTTTCTGAAGTGTGCTCGTCTCCTCCAATTCGTCCAATGCATCCAATAAATCAAATGGCACATAAAATTCCTCCGGAATGCACTAGATCTAATGGCCAAGACCCTACAATGAAAACCTAGGTGCTAGAATCTCTAGAAGCCCTGCCAATCACCTGGAACGAACTTCCCTCAATGGATGGTGCACCCCCTTTGCTGGAAACCCCCAATGGTGCGCCCTCCTTCTCTTCCTGTGCCTGTGGCTGGAGTAGAACCCTCCTACACTGATGTAGATATGAACTGGAATGGTGTGGGGGAGTATTGCATCCCCGAGACCAAGCTTGGGACAAGCTAGGTGGAATCTTTCACCACCGAACCGTCCTCTAGGGTTTGTTAAGTCAAAACCCTCAAAATCCCCAAGGTATGGGCTCTCTGGCTAGAAGCCAAATATGAAAATGATAGACATATATGAATGAATGAATAGAGGCCTTGGCCTCTTATTTGTACTTCCTGCATCCCCTTGTCCCTCCAAAGTGACATTTTTTTTAATTATTAATTAATTAATTAACCTTTTTACCTTTGAAAAGCACCTTATCTCTCCTAGTGGCTTCCCTGGCCACTGAAAGTCACTTCTCATCATCCTATCCTGTAGTCCTGTTCCTCTCGATTCAAATGAGCTATTACACTGAGAGGTTCCTCCAAGTATTGTGGCCAAAATGACCTCTTCAGTGAATTTAATTAACTTATAGCTGAAAATACTGAAAATCATGGAAACCGTCGGAATGCAATGGACCAAAGCCAACCTGTGCGGAATGGATCATAATGATGAAATGGGATGAGCGATGCAAGCCGCACCCCAAAATACCTCTCAATAATCTCTGTACTCGTTATAACCTCCATCTGGCTACTCTGGTCATCATAACCCTCTGTAATGTAATGATGTCCCAAAGTGGGGACATTACAATCCTCCCTACTAGAAAATTGCTTTCTCTCAAGCAATAAACAAATTGCCACAAGTATAATACCAGGATCCCATGTCGACCTGTGGGACACAGTAGACCCCATCCAAAGATGAACTATCATGCACTCTGCCTCCTGGGTCCCATATCAAGACATGAACTGCAGGCCGCTGGGAAGCATAATCCTGAAATGTATCAACACCGTGAAACTCCTGCTCATGACTCAGGGCCTCATCCTTGACTGAGTCCATCCTCCAAGATACTACCAAGATCAACACAGTCTCCATCAACTGCCCGTGCTGATGACATAATGAGGTACTGCAGGACCTATGTGAGTCACCCTCAAGTGGTGTGCTCTCCTCAACATTTAATCTCAATGGAAAGTCAAAACAACTTTCCCCTGCAAAGGTCCACTCGCCTCTGTTAGTCAGTGAAATGCTCAACCTTGCAATCCCTGGATCCCATGCTAGCCTCTGTCAAAGATCACGATGCTGACACTGCACTATGCTGACCATGCCTGATTGCTCCCTGTATATATACCGGATCCTCCACTCCTGGATCCTCAAGCTGAAGTACCTGTGGCACTCGGACCTGCTGTCCAGAAGCTGCATCTGTAAGAACATCTCTGTGGAAGTAGTACCTGCCCAACCATCTCCATGCACGATCATGATGTTCAAGAAGGAGAAAATATCTCGCTCTGTAGGACAAGTACATGCAGGCCCCCTCCAAACCAACCCAAGGTGGAGTGTGTGGCTCTTTGGCGTAACCTGGGCCAACATGATGTAAAACATCCTGCTAACAAAATGAACTCTCGGATCCCATGGAAAACTTGGAAGTTTATCACTTCCAGTCTCTGCTAGCTGCTCCTGTGTCGGACTGATTACTGTCGGAAGCCTTCTGTGCTCATCTGTTGTCACCTGGCCTATGATGCTCACCATCACGCACCAAGTCTCAGCTGTATGCCTAACACGGTACACCTCTGACCTGTTGTATGTTGTAAAAGTACTCCTGTCAGGTGGTCTCGACCTACTCACTCTCCATGCCCTCTACCACTGTCTATCTCTCCTCATGCTGTTGTCAATGATAAATGTGTCGGGAAAGGCTAACAAAAACCTCTGTAGCTGATTGTAGACCTGTAATCCCAAGGATTCAACCAAAAGCTCATCCACTGGTATACATGGTACATACTCTCCTGTGATCATCACTGACTCTGAATCATCCAGTACAACCGGAAGTAACTCCTCCCATTGCTGGTCCACCAACCAATAGCCTTCATCTCCCCTGCAACTACTGGTACAGTGAAGGTGATCTCTCATGACTATGTGATGCTGCAAAGGAGTGGCATCTGTATGCTCCCCTAAGTATATCTCCTCTCTGCAATCCAATACATCAGTCTGAATCTAACTACATATCTCGTCATGTCTCTGTGAACTATCACTCCTCACTGTATGCTCCTGCATACTCACGTCATCTCCTGTATACTCCTGTTGCAACATAGATCCTGGGCGTACTACTGGATCAACCTCTACCTGAAGGTCAACCACTCTCGGGACATAAGTGGAAGTGTCCTCCATCAACTTGTGCTCCTCTGCTAGAATACCAACATCCTCTAGCCAAGTGACCAAAGGACATATCTGACTGTCCACTCGGATGGATGAAGTGGATCTTTGACGAATCTCCTTTGATCTGTACTCTGATTCTTGAAGGTCTGTTTGGGTGCCTCTCAAGAATCCTCGAATGCTCTCCAACTTCTGAGTGAGTTGGTCCATCTCCAACTCTTGTTCCCTCAGAGCCTCGTGATACATCTTGCCCATCCTCAATAGGTAGTCCCTGTCAGTCAATAAATGTTGGTAGTTAGCCCTCATCATAGACACTCTCTCTCTAAGAGTATGAAGGTCATCCATGGCAAAGCCCTCATCGACACTAACATTTGCTACTGATGCCCTCCAACAGTAATCGACCACCAATGCATGTGTGTCATCAAAACGCCTAGCCGCTGCCATGATCATATCAAGTAGTGTGACTCCTGATCATAGTCATGCTGAGGTGCCACCTCATATCCCTGGCTGCTAATGTCAGCCCTGCTAGTGTTGACTCTGGAATTCCCATAAGCACTCTCTGCAGAAGATAAAGTGTTGGACTGCCCATTGTCTACTGTGCTACTCGGTCCTCCTATATGCGATTGTATATCATCATCAACTGCTAGCTCCCTCTGTTTTATACTGTATCCGGTGTGAGTAGCCGTATCCTCCTTTGCACTCACCCTGCTACTATCTTCTGCGCCTGGATCCCATATAGATGTGTCCAGACACGTGCTATGGTCATCCTGACTGATAAATAGTGCATCCTCATCAATGTAGGCCGATCCCGGCAGTATGTGCCCCATCAACTTGTCAGTCTCCACAATCTGCTCAACTAATGGAGTCTCCAAAAGCTGTGACTCAATCACCTCATGCTGATCTGTATGTGTAAGGTCAACTGACTACACGTCCTATATCTCCTTCTGACCCTGTGGATCTATATGTGCACGGTGTGCATCCCTCACGTACGACTCCTTTATGCTACTGCTATCCTCATGTGATGTGGCTGTCATAGGTGTCTGGAAAGATGACAGATGTGTCACCGTCACCCTAGGAAGCTGGTCATCTGTAGGTGCTAACACGTGTGAGTCCTCACTAGTGTCACCACTCTGTTGAGGTGTAAGGTCATCAACAGTATGTGATATGTCTGCAGAAAGATCGGTGCTATCATCTTGTCGACCTGACTGTCCCCCCAATGTGCAAGGGTCACTATCCTCCTCAAGGGCGCAAGAATCAGTAGCCTCTGTGCAAGAGTCACTATCAGTAGCCTCTGTGCATGAGTCACTATCATCATCAGACTGCTCCAAATAAGCATCTATCGATCCATCCTCACATATCCCATCATCACTGTCATAGTGCACCTCAATAATATGCTTCTTACCCTTACCCCGACACCTATGATCTGTTTCCCAAGACACCTTGCAACTGTAGCAAAGTTGTGTACTCCTACTGGGTGTGGGATTACTTTGTGCTTCCTTCCATCTAGCTGTTGTGGCCATGTATTTCACTGTTTGGTTGACCGAAAAGGTTATCTCATCTATGCTCCACCTAGGATTGTTCATGGATAAGTACTGTTGGAATGTTACATCAACCCTAAATCTCTCACTAAGGTCGTAGTAATATTCCCATCTACAACGTACAGTCTCTCTAGCAAAATCCTTAATATCCATCTCTCCTTATGGAAGACCCCTCTATGGCTCTGCATGCATGTGCTAATTCCCACTGGCTGGGAATCTAAGCTCTGATACCACTGTAATGTTCCCAAGCAATATGCCAGGAACATCACGGTTTTGGGTGTATTTTAAACTTTTACTGGGTGTGGCATTTCGTCAAACACTTTGCTTACAGTTTTCCTTTAGGTCACGCTTAGGGTTACACTGATGGTTTATATGTGTGTTTGCAACAACAGATAAGAAGATAAAGCAACAAAACATACCTCGACCATATGCAAGATCAACAATATAATAGACAACCCAAAAATGCCTCAGATCTGATCTTATTCATAATTGTAAGAGAACTTGATACAATGAAGATGCCGATCTGGAATGCTCAACAGATGGATCCAATAACATAATAGGAGCTGCTACAAAATGCTCCAAGAAGATACTATAAGCCTCCAATGGCTGAATACTCCATGAATACCAATACAAGAAAGATCTGGGCCGTATGAAGTGTCAACCCCCAAGTTGGATGGTGCCACGCCTTGTTGGAAAACTGAATAGCCTCAACAATTTGGCCTTGCTGCCAAAGATGTCCAAATACTCCAATGAAGATGCCAAATTGTAGATCCGACAAATGCAAGGACAACCCAGGTGCTCAAATCTCCTAGATCCCTCTCAAAGTCATGGATCTAGCCTCCCTCCAAGGAATGGTGCGCCCCCTGGATGCCTGAAACCCTAGATAATTCGGCCTGTCTCCTAGAGGCCTCCAAATGCTCCACAAACCCACTATAATGATAGATCGGTGCTTGGTTACCTTCCTGGTGAAGTCCCAAGCGAAATGATGAAGATCTGATCTACCAAATGGCTGAAATCACTTTCTGAAGTGTGCTTGTCTCCTCTAATTCGTCCAATGCATCCAATAAATCAAATGGCACATAAAATTCCTTCGGAATGCACTAGATCTAATGGCCAAGACCCTGCAATGAAAACCTAGGTGCTAGAATCTTTAGAAGCCCTACCAATCACCTAGAACAAACTTCCCTCAATGGATGGTGCGCTCCCCTTGTTGGAAACCCCCAATGGTGCGCCCTCCTTGTCTTCCTGTGCCTGTGGCTGGTGCAGAACCCTCCTGCACTGATGTAGATCTGAACTAGAATGGTGTGGGGGAGTATTGCATCCCCGAGACCAAACATGGGACAAGCTAGGTGGAATCTTTCACCATCGAATCGTCCTCTAGGGTTTGTTAAGTCAAAACCCTCAAAACACCCAAGGTATGGGCTCTCTAGCTAGAAGCCAGATATCAAATTGATAAACATACATGAATGAATGAATAGAGGCTCTAGCCTCTTATTTATACTTCCTGCATCCCCTTGTCTCTCCAAAGTGACTATTCTTTTTTAATTATTAATTAATTAATTAAATTGTGATTTAATTAATTAATTAACCCTTTTACCTCTGAAAAGCGCCTTATCTCTCCTAGTGGCTTCCTTGGCCACTGAAGGTCACTTCTCATCATCCTATCCTGTAGTCCTGTTCCTCTCGATTCCAATGAGCTATTACACTGAGAGGTTCCTCCAAGTATTGTGCCCAAAATGACCTCTTCAGTGAATTTAATTAACTTATAGCTGAAAATACTCAAAATCATGGAAACTGTCGGAATGCAATGGACCAAAGCCAACCTGTGCGGAATGGATCATAATGATGAAATGGGATGAGCGATGCAAGCCGCACCCCAAAATACCTCTCAATAATCTCTGTACTCGCTATAACCTCCATCTGGCTACTCTGGTCATCATAACCCTCTGTAATGTAATGATGTCTCAAAGTGGGGACATTACAACAATCCTTTGCTATATTCTCAAGAGAAAGAGCTCCCACACCATGGACTTAGCACACAATAGGGTACTCTCAAAAAACCAAGAAGCTAGTGCCCAAGAGAGGTGCGCATTTCAGCCCTAGAAGATGTACTTGCTGAAATTTCCAAATGTCATGTGACTTGTGTGTTTCTTGAATAGGGAAATCACCTTTATTTATGCTAGACTGGACATACCAAAAGTGGTGTCCATTGGCACAACATGGCTGACCTCAATAACTCATTAAATAATTAATTATTACAATAAACATTAATTATCTTTCACATATGGTGGAGCTAACTTGTACCCTTTACATCATAATTAGGGTTACAGGTAAATCTTACTCTCAGACAATATAACAAGGGATCCACACGTCCACTAGTGCTCAGCCACTATGGACACTTCCACCTGTGCTCAGCCACAATGACGTCCTACTCAACAGATCTCTATCTCATTGAGTCCACAGGAGAATCATTTGGAGTACCATCTCAAGCTAGACTCAACTGAGTCCACAAGGCAGGAGAGCACACATCATAGCAACTCAGTCCAGAGTCTGATGCACACTCATCACATGGGCACCTTCACCCCACACAGGGGTACACATCGTCTCATTTCAATCCAGAGAGAAACGTCACACCCATGTCATGGGCATCCTCACCCCACACGGGGGCACACATCGTCTCATCTCATTCCAGAGAGGAATGACACACCCATCACATGGGCACACCCAACACATGGGCTCAGTCATAGGTCGACTCAACTCAGTCTCAGAGGGGAACGTGTCTTGGAGGATGTCTCACGAAGCTGTAATCATCAACATTTTGCATTTTAATAGATAATGCTGCTCGAATTATATGGCAACTGAAAAAATATTAATGGACAAGCACCTCGCATTGTTTTGAACTCCATGTGATGCCCATTACATTGATTTAATGCTCGAAGATATCAAAGACATTGATTTAACAAGGGAGGTGTTCGAATCAACTAAAAACATCATCGAATTCATATATAGACATGCATGAGTAGTTAGGCAGAGAATGTAGATGGAATGGAGAGTTGAGCATCCTGACATCACATGTTTGGTTATGAGCTTCCATTTTCTTCAATCTATCCTCATTTGTTGAAGAGGATGTTTATTTTTTATGTGCAAGATGTTAATCCATTTTGCAGGGAACAAGGAGGGCAAGCTTTAAGTAAACTTGTTTACAGATATTGTTTTTGTGTTGGACTAGTGGAGGTGTGTTCAATTAGTGAACCTTTGGTAAATGTTCTTTGCTTGTTTGATGGTGATAAGCCTACGATTGGCCACCTACACAAGTCCTTGGATTAGGTCAAAGAAGCTTCAAACAATATTATGGACCTAGTGGGGACGATTGAGTGCTAAGATACTTAATGATTTAGGATGGGCGAGTGCTAAGATATTTAATGATTAGGACGAGCGAGTATCAAGATACTTAATGATTTAGGATTTGATGGATGGTAGATGGGACAAAATGCTCTATTGTCCCATTAATGTAGTAGGGGTTTGTCTCAACTCCTTGATTTCTTATCCCTGGAAATTTCATTTCAATGGTGGTCTTATGGATGGATTTATTGTTTGTGTTTAAAGGATGAAGCCTGATCTAGACAAATGTATAGCCATTCAAAATGAGATGGGGATGTATAGGAGAGCGCTTGGCATATTTGGTTTTGACATGGCAGTCTAGGAAAAGATAATTGCAATGCCAATAAAGCAATATAAATTGTAATTACAGGTTTCAAATTTGCATTATTTGTTTGTTATCATTTTTTCCTTTTTGGTAGTGTATGAATGTAATTCATTTGTTTTACTTTTTCGTATTTGTTGTAGATGTTTGGTGGGGCAACTATCGTGGAGAAACACCACATTCATAGAAATGTTCCAATTTGCTTCTAAGATAGACTTGTCACACCTCAAGTTATGTGTGCAGTTGGAGTGTGTTTGAAAAATACTCTATATAATGACAACATGTTAAAATATCAACACCTTAATGATATGGTCTTTGTGTACTATAGTTTTCGGTTGTGGGTGGAAAAGTTGTAGAACTACCTAACATGAAATGCATTTTCTTGGATGACATTGACTACATGTCCAAATGGTTATGGAAATTGAGAAAAATATTCTATAGGATTCTCTTGTATGGTTAGATGGGTAGGATGAGCAGGGGTTGGTGGTAATAGAGGATCTCCTAGACCAACCAAGATTGGCCAAGGAAAATCAGGCACCGATGGAAATACTCTCCAATACCATTAGATTTTTGACTTTTGATGGATGAACTTACATTGTTAAAGATGGATGGATTGATTACCTTTATCTGTAAAAGTGAGATATGGAATTGATAGTAGATAGTAGATGAGATGCATTTATAATTTTGTTTTTGTAGGTTAGTAGATGAGTACTTCCCCTCATTTCGAGGATGTTACCTAGGGTAAATCCTGAAATCTTCATGGCACTAGGCTGGTCAATAATAGGTTTTGAAGCCATTACAACAATATAATCAATGTGAGCTCAACATGTCACTAATGGGAATAGAACTTGGGTGGGGAGGATAACACTCCATCCCACAACCACTCGGGATAAACCCAATTGACATAATGTAAGAATCATTTATAATACATATTGGATTTAATTTTGTTTTGTTTCTTTAGTTTTGACTCTGTGGCTCCCATAGCTAATGTACAATGCATCATCTGATATGTAGTAGATCTTATACCTTTGACATCTTTTCATATTTGTATGGTGATGTGATTATTTGATGTCGTCGTTAGTTTATATTTAAATTTAAATATAAACTAAAATGTATATATCTTGCATGTTTTATGCTTGTCCAGTTATTGTCAATTTTTTGTGAGTTTTTATTTTATTTTCCAAGTTGGTGACCCTTGCCGAGTTATTCTTGAGTCCATGTTTTTCAACATTGGTTTCAACAAAGATACCCCTTTGAGTAAATAATTATTGGCAATAGTCTTTGCCACACAATATGGTAGCATTACTTACAAAATGTGTTTGAATTAATAATAGATCATAATGTGTACAACTAACTACAACTTACACCACTAACTAATAATCCATGATCATAATAATAGATCATAATCCATCATGGCCTAATCTGACCATAGTAGACTAGGTGTCCAAACCCCAGAGCCGAAAAACAGTTTATTAGGGTGAAATAGGGGTGTCGTCTTTGCTCTACATTGTTTGGGATCTACATAGATAAAATGGAGTCTTTCCTACATGAGCATATTCACGTTGATGATGGTTGTCTCTTCCACCATGTCTTGATGTCCATCGTCCTCTTTGCATATGATGTGGTCCTCTTGGCCTACACCTTGGAAGGTTTATGAAGACAACTGGATGCCGTATCTAGGTTACATGATCTTCTACAGTTGACGATCAACTTGGGTAAAACCAAGGTTATGATCTTTATCAGGTTGGGGAAGGTCCTTGCAAAGTACCGCCTTTACTTTTCAAGGATCGAGATCACCACATCTTACACATACTTTGGGGTTCTTTTCTGAAGGGCTAGATTTGGATAGAGGAAAATTCTCCAGCCTAGGAGAAACAAGGGCTATGTCTCCCTCGCTCTTCTTAAGAGATAATGTTTTCATAATCATTTTCAAGACATATTGTTCAAGATAGACCACATGGATAGCATCATCAGGCGATACAAAAATATTTGTGTCCAATATGACTTACCTAGGGCTTGGACCTAAAATAATTGCCTTTACCTTTACCTTCGGTCTTGCATTAGTTCAGCCTTCTTTTCTTTTATTTCTTTTGTTGCCAATTACCTTCTAATTACATGCTTTCATATGTAAAAATGATGTTTCTCTTTGAACAAATTTGTCAGTGTCATTTAAGTTTGGGATATTCTGATTACTATATCTGTTTGGTGTAATGCTTTTATTAGCTTTTGTAATGCTTTTATTCTTCTGATAATCCAAAATTTACTGAATAGTCTAGGTTTATTAATGGATGGCCAGAAAACTATAATAATCTAGAGAGAATTCTATCTGAGATGCAGGACAAACTTGCAGCATCGGAAGTTGATTTATTTGTTGCAGATGAAGAGAGGGAAACATTGGCTTATGAGTTAGAAGTTGCCTTGGAGAAGCTGGAATTAACATCATTGGAGTTAAACTCACTTCAGGAGAAGCATGCTGCATTGGTATGTAGTTGATGTTGTTTAGTGGTAGTAGTTTTTGTGGCCATGTATGGTTTTTGGTAATCAGTTGCCTCTTTGTCGAGATATCATATAGGATTGCTTATTTAAGGTTACTAAAGGGCGTCCTATTGTTTCTTTTTTAAATATATGCTCCCTTATTCTCCTTGATCTAGTTTGACCAAACGAAGTGAAGTTATATGGTGGTATAGGTTAGATTGCAACTACCTTTATGTATGATTTTCTTTTGCCTTCTCGTTCAGGATGAACAATTCCATGACCGTGAAGCCATTTGCAAACAGCTAGAAGATTCATTGAGTGTCATACTGAAGGAAAAAGAAGAGATGGCTATGGTAAGTTTGAAATACATCAGAGGAAGTGGTTACAATTTACCTTTCTCTTATGTCATTGTTTGCTAACAATTGTTCAATCTATATTGATCCTCATCTAATGTCCTTTTTCATGTTTATTTTGTATAATACAGCAACTTGTGGATACCTCCTTACAGTTGGAGGAGGAAAAGGCTGTTTTTAGTGCTAGAGAAAAGTCAACTCTGGA
>ML794225.1:140759-162552 GCA_009831015.1 Picea engelmannii | reverse complement strand
AATAAGCAATTGCGCAATAATATTGACGAAGTAAATCAATGTTTGTACAATAGCTAAGATTACAATATCACTTCTCAATAAATGCTAAAGCAACGTTGGCATTCAATGTAATAATATCAACACTTTATAAACCATGCCTTAACTAATCATTCAATTGCTTTAAAAGATAAAATGAAAGCTGCATACAGGTGTTTATATCATGAAAAGGTGACAACAACACTAGGGTTAGTAAAATTAGTCTAGGCTAGGGTTAGAAAGATTAGTAAGAAATTGCTCAAAGTGTTTAGAAGTTTGTATGATCAAGGTGTTCAACACAATGGAGGTCTTCGATCAGTGCTTTATAAGGGCAAATGGAGTCAAAATAGGCTACAAATGTTGAAGGGCTGTGATGATAGTGATAGAGCTAGAGAGAAGAGGGTTTGGTGTCGAAGTGTCACTAAAGTTAGGCTTCAATAGGTCAAACACTAGGGGAGAAAGACTCACTAAGGTGTAGAAATCCTAGGCCTTAGTTCTTTCTCCTCCTTCTTCAGTTCAATGACAAGAATAAAAATTGGCTAGCTTGAGTAATACATGCATTGGCTAAAGACAAGAGGGTTTAATGATGAAGTGTTGCTATAGCAAGGCTTCATCAACAAAATCCTAGGGAAAACAACTCACTAAGGTGTAGAAACCCTAGGCCTTAGTGCGTTTTCTCCTTCCTTAGGTCAATTGCAAGATGAAAAATGGCTAGGCTAGAAGAAAAGAATTAGAGTGTTGCTATGGCAAGGCTCTATCATACTTCAACAAATAAAATGGCTCAAAATCTTGGTAGGGACATGAGACAAGGACCTTTAGCATGTGCTTGTCACCTAGGGTTTAATTCAACAAATTATAATAATCAATGCAAGAAAAACAACACTACAACCATTCAATCAAGAAGTTTTGCAGGAATTTACTTACATTTAACCAAGAAATCACACAACAAAACCCTAGTTGTAATACCTTCCACCAAGAGAAATGCCAAAAATGCCAAGAAAAGTCTTCCTTCAACAAGTGCGCCTCAATATTTCAGCCAATAACCCCAAGAAGGGCGCAAATTTCAGACCTCACCAAGTGGTGAGTGAAAGGTGATGAAAATATGAAGGTAAAAACCCTCAATATATAGCATACCAATGACCTAAATTACATTTTAGGTCATTAAAAGGCCGACAAGGCCAAAATACCAAAATCATATTGTTTTACATTAAATGTTTAAAATTAAACCCTAATCAAGCAAAAGTGAGACGTCATCCCCTTTCTAGGATGACATTATCCCTTTCTAGGGCAAATACAACCTCTTGGAGCAAAATGTTAGCCCTCCTTGGGCTTCTCCAAGCTGCCACACGTGCCAAAATTGCCATAGCTGCCACCCAAAACGTCCATACTGCTGGGTGACGTCATGGGCATCCTGGGAGAAGCCAATGTTCATGTGGAGAGGGCTCAACCCCCCTAGGTAAGGCTTTACCAAGGTGCCCCTCTGGAATGTCCTCTTCTCTGGTACAAACCATTCTGTCCTGTCTCTGCCCCCTGTCGGGGTCTCAACATCCATCTGGTGGGCTCTTCAGCCCCACGGAGGTCCGAATTGATCATCTCCCCATGTGTACCTGTCCGCCGGGCATGATCCTGCACATCAATAGCTACGCCCTCTAGGGGCTCATAAGTCACAGGGATCATAGCAATGTCAATCACTTCTCATCATCAATATTATTAAACATGTGCATAAAACCCCTTTTACCACAGTCAATTGCTCAAAGACATTATACAAATTTGCAGTACAAGTTTGGGGAGAGTGTTAGGGCATCCTATTGGGCTAGTGTCTTCTTTAAAAGGGATGTTTTCGGAAGAGATTACATTTAAGTCATGTAAATGGGTAAGGTGGATAAAGTATGTCCTGACAAGGGGTGCAGTGAAAGCAGGGAAATGCAGGGCTTACCTGTGCGTGCCTTTCTAGAAGGCAAGTTCACTTGTCTTGGATGCTGATTTTTCCAAGCCCATTCATGCCTTTTATTCTTTATTCTTTATTGCTTTTTTCTTCAAGAAGCTAATCAGGGGACATTGCCCTGGCATGTTAGCCAGTGGTGACAGTGTTACCCACAAGTACTTTCATAGAAATGAGAAGGCTGGCTCTTGATGAGACCCCCTTTCTCTCGTCCATGCAACCAAGAGCCACTACCCTGGCGTTGTAACCAACTGCTAGTAGTGTCATACTGCTAGGCACCCATAGACCTAATCGGCTGGCTCGTGATGAGACCCCCTATCCTCTGACTAGGTCTTGTTTTATTATTTTTATTGGGTCCCTATTGTTTCTTGTTGAGAAGCTTTTTACTGCTTTCTCGGGGATCCCTGGGAGAAACATCTTGAGGTTTATTTTTAGGCTTTTATCTTTTGCCAACTTGCTTTTATCTTCTGGGCCTTTAACCCCTTCTTCCCACTAGGCAAGCTGCAACCCTTAAATGATTGGCCAACCCAATGCTCGGACAAATGTAATGGGATAGATGAGCGGGAAACAAGATGAAAAATTGGTGATATGACGAGAGCAGACGATGACTTTTCAGAAATCCCCCAAGTGGAAAACCAAAACCTATTCGCACATGCTTACTAGGGCATCCTGTCATTCCCCCTAGACATGGTCAAGTGGACAAGTATAAGATCCAAGCATTTGTTAGAAACAAAAGGAATTATATGTGCATATTCAAAGGTTTTGAGGATCAGAGTGACACATACCATGATACCCATACTCGTTACCTCATGGAGCAAGAACTATCTCTGATACAGGACTAAGCCGAAGGTGATGGATGTTGCTGCTGCTGACAAAGTGGAGGTGCTGGAAGGGAGAAAAGATGTGCCCTCCAGGGCCATGCTCAAGTCGATCTGGTTCTTCGTACTCCATGTCTATGGCCTGTGGGCCTCGAGACATAATCTCCTAGTTATCCTTAAAAGTGGGGGATAACATCTGGCTCCAACTCGGGGACATGTTCTCACCGTAGAGAGCATGAGAACCTCAACATGTCTGGCATAACTTGTAACTTGCTTGATCTCAATAGAAACTATTAGTAATCATTTGGGGTGGTGAGATCATCCCCAACTCATATTATATATATATATATATATATCCGAAAGGAAAAGCAATCAGAAGTATAAGTGTACAAGTAAACTACTCTAACATGAGATGCAGATGGTATAATACAATGAATGCAAATGCCTACTTACCTGTTGGCTGGATGTTAGGTGTAGTCAAATGACTAGTGAAACCCATCCAACAACGTCCCACAATACGTTACTTTGTGCTTCATCATAAGACAAAATAATGATAAGTCAAGCACAACCATGACATGGGTTAGAGTATATATCGTATCATTGGAAATCACAAAGTCTAACTCATGGAGGTGGGTGGGAGGGATAAATCCTGCCAAGTTAATTTCTGAGGAAAGTACTCAATCCACTTTAGGAAGGGGTCATGGAAAGTCCAAGGTTCAGAACACTGACTCAAAAGGTCTGCAAACTGGCTACCTAGGTCGTTCTCACACTCCGAAGTCTGGGAAGGGATTGGCAATGATCTAGTAAATGACTGGCAAACTTTCAAGGGAAAGTCAAAAAACTGAGATAACAAACTCAAACTTGTAGTATCCAACCAACCCTTGGACTCTAGGGTTTGCCCTAGAGGAAACTCAACATAAAAAACATAACCCCCAACTACACCTCTGGAGATAGAACAAGGTGGAGTAATCGAAGGTGGCTGGGGAAAGTTGTCACAAGGATCCCTCTTTAAGCAAAGAAGATCCTTACTCCTATCAAGACTTGAGCACAACAGTGGTTGATAATCATCTTCATGGAAAGAATCCAATTGCTCGTAGGAGTACTCATCAAAACCGTCAACGGAAGATTGAAAATCATCAGGAAAACAATGTGCTAGATCATCCTTGGGTGTTTGAAAAGTATGGGTAAAAAGTTCATCTCCTTGTTGCCACTGGTCAAGAGTAACCTGCTGTGATGATTGTAAAGACAACATTTGGAAATGACGCTCAATGTCATACATGGGATCCACATCATAAGCAACTACATCCCATCTACATCTCCCAACATGTATGAACTCATCAATGTTATCAACCGTGTCATTATTTGTATCACAACATGTAGGATTTGAAGTATTCAAGTTTATCTCCTCCTCATTTCCCCCATCGTAAAGTAGAGCATCATCAAAATCTTAGGGTGGAGGGTAACTTACTGTTTCTTCTTATGTAGGGGCTTTGAGGACTTTGGTGTTTTCAGCATGCGTTATTGTTTCATCCTCATGAACTGCCCCTTTGTCGTCAATTGTACAACAAGGAATATTCACTTCGTTCAAGGCTTTCATTTCTCCTTCATTTTCTCAATCATGGAACAAGGTGTCATCTGAACCCTTAAAAGGAAAGCAACTAACCTCATCGTCCTTTTGTTGTGCAGGAGAAATAGGCTCTTGGATGGCCTCATCAGAGGGAGGAGCACAGGTTGATACTTCATCATTTTGCTTAGGTTCCATCTCCTTAATCATGTCTTCATTCTGCTGGTCAAAAACTTGTTCCCTTCTTTCTTGTGAATCATCAGTAAAGGTTTCAAGGGAAACTAGTTTTATCAAACTGAGAGTGTCCACAGTATGGTCATTGATTTTGGTCCATAGAGAGGAAATGTGTTTTCCTTTGGACAAGGAGAGATTTACCTTGATTTGCATGGCCATGTTGTGAGCTTTTGCGAGTGTTTTTGGACCCTTTTTATTTAGGAGGAAGCTTAAATGCCCTAGAAGTGCATTTGTATAGAGATACACGAGGTTCTTGTCTTCAGGATAGTGGCTTTTAGGGATTTGGTATAGCAACATCTGAAACCTAACCTTGAAAGCTCTAACAGTCTCATCCTCAGTTTGTCTTATGTATTCGAGTCCTTTAAATAATAATTGGATATCTTCCAATTTCATGCCCCAACGCATGAGAAAGGTTTCTTTTAACTGGTCCGTAGATGTGATGCTAACGATTGGAAGATTATCATACCATCTTCTATTATATTCATGTAGAGTGCCAGAGAAGAGTTTCATTACCAAATCTTTTGCATCATCACTGATAGGGTGGAGCTGAAAGAAAGCCTAGAAGTTACTCATGTGATAATTGGGTCTTTCTCCATCACTACCAGTGAATCTAGGGAGCCATTTTTCATACTTCGGGGGCATTTGTCTAGGGTATCTTGGCATTTTACTCATGTCTAAAGGCTTGTAGTTTCCTTGGTCCCATTGTGAAGTCATAGTTGGCTTCATCATCAATGGAGTCGCCAGATAATTTTCTTGAAACTATCAAAAGATAAGGGAAAACACCCTCAGTGGAGTCGCCAGGTAAGCTTGTAAGATAGAGACTTCTAGAGGCAAGACTTACCGAAAAGTGTCGTCTTGAGGAGAATTGACTCAGTGGTCCCCGACAACGACACCAAAATGTTATCGCATAGTTTGTAGTTAAGACAATAGATGGATGAAGGGAGGTCAAACTGGCGTAACTGAATCAATCCCACCACTGTCACCTCGATGGGAAGGCTCTTTCTGTTTAGGGAGGTAAGGCCTAGGGGAGATGTCCTTGGTGACCTGGGGTTTTGAGAAGGCAAAAGGCTTTAGAAAGGCTAAGTGATAATATTCCCCCTCACAAGTCACCACCTGATCAGAAAGTCCGGCTTAATAGTCAATGAAGATAAAAGATAACCGAAAGTAATAACCAAGAAGAATACCTGCCCGAGACAAAGCAACAAAGAAACTACATGTGCAAGCTTGCTTGCTGGTTAGTACTTCATATAATCAAATGACTTTTCTGATATTAAGCAATTGCACAATAATATTGATGAAGTAAATAAATGTAAGTCTATTTCATTTTGTGGTTGATGACACATGTTTATGATTGATGTTATATCTGTACTAAATGGTTGATGCTTTAATGATCATCACTAATGAATTAGTTAAATGATCTTATATCTATGTTTTCATGTTTTTTGCAATTGATTCGACATTCTGCATGCCTTTTATATATATATATATATGCATCAATATATATATATATTTTTATGTATTATATAAAAAACGCTCCCGAAACGCTGCCGCTCCCGGAAATTTTTGAAAATCGACGCTCCTGCTCCCGCTCCCTGCTCCCAATAACCTTGATCCAGTGTCATGTTGACCAAAAATACCCGTGTTCTTTTTCATGTATGCTAGTGTTTAGAACAACATTATTTCAGCAGTAAATATCTCTTGGTGTGTTACATAATTTATGGTACGCATGTGCTAACATCTTGGTGACAAAAACTACATGCTAGAGCATCTAAAAGGCCTATGTAATTGTAACAAAACAACAAAGAAGTTCCTGAACAGTTTGCTGTTATAAAACAACAACAAACCCTTGTTTGACAGTTGAAACTTAGAGCCAACTTGAGATCAAAGACAAACCTAGTTGGCAGCTTGTTAGGACCTGGAAAATCTTCATGGTATCAGAGCTTGGTGGCTGATTTTTGTTGACTTTTGGACAATCTTAGACATCTTTTGGGTAGATTTTGTGTACAGCCATTGACAGAGTTTAGTGGCAGCTTGTTGGTAGAATTTTTGTGGAGAGTTGTACTACAGTCGGTGGACATTTTGTCAGACTCTTTTCACACCTACTTGCTAGGAGTGAGGCTAATTTCTCACGACCTCTTTTCACGCCTATATTGCTAGGAGTGAGGTCGTTGTTCGTTTTCCTCTTTTCACACCTATGTTGAGAGGAGTGAGGCAACGTTCCTTTGCAGTTGTAGCATCAGTTTGAGTGCAGTGGGCAGTGATGTCAGCATCTAAAATGCGTGTGGAGGATAGGCTAGCTGGAGCTAGCAACTAGTCTCCTTGGAAGGTCAGGATTGTCATTGTCTTAGAGGACCTCGAATTATGAAATATAGTTGAGGCGCCTGTTGCTGTTCCTCCTGCTACTACTCCCATATTGTTAGCAGAGTTCAGGAGAAAGAACAACAAGGCAAAGAGGACGATGTGTGATGCAGTGAAGGATCACATCATTGCCCACTTGACTGGGAAAGACTATGCATTTGAGATGTGGGCATCTCTATGCAAGCTTTACCAGAGTTCTAACTAGAACCAAAAAATGACACTGTTTGATCGACTCAGGGGCATTCGCATGCTCAAGGATGAGTCAGTTACTTCTTACCTTGGTCGATACACCCAGATCAGAGACAAGCTTGCAGCCGTTGGAGGGGTAGTGGAGCTAGACTCTATGGTGAGGACAACCTTAAACAACTTCACCAAACAATGGGGTCCATTTGTTCGTGGCATTGTTGCCAGAGAGATCATGCCCACTTGGGAGAGTTTGTGGGGTAATTTCGTTCAGGAGGAGAGTAGACTTACATCAGAGACTTCTGGACATCAGCAGACATTGCAGGGTGATGAGGATCTTGCTCTTTGGACAAAGGGCAAGAAGAAGACCGGCAAGGGAGGTCGACACGGTCCCAAGTTTGGGTCCCCACGACAGGGAGAGAGCAGTGGTGGGCAGGAGAGAGACATGGGTACAGTGATTTGCTTTGCTTGTAGAGAGATGGGTCACTATGCAGGACAGTGTCCCGACAAGAAGAAGAAGAAGAAGAAGCAGGATGATTCAACAACGACAACAGAGGAGCTTGAGTTCGATACACAGTTTGTGAGAGTGCGCATTCACTACTTCTTTGTCAATTGTTACACCATCCAACATCAGGTGAAGAGAGAGAGTTGACGATGACCTATTGACTCATAGTAGTGATTCAGAGGGAGATCAGACTCAGTTTTCATGGACACCATCATCAGGGGTGACTGGTCCACCCGGGACAGCTTCAATTTCAAAGTTGCCGAGACAGAGGGTTGGTGCAGGGGCTTCAGAGCATCAGAGATTGATGAGGAGGAGCAACAGGGCTCCATGGAGGCTTCAGCCTCACTTGGCTATGGAGACGGGGAGATCAGATTTTAGTTCCACTTCAGGTGGAAGTTACTTGGTGAGAGGCCAACATGAGGATCTTGGTGAGATGCCAAGATCTAGGTACTCTTGGTGAGATACCAAGAGGGGGAGACTCTTGGTGAGATGCCAAGAGAGTGACTCTTTGTGAGATGCCAAGAGTAGTGACCGTTGGCGAGATGCCAGGAGGTAGAAATCCTTGGTGGGAGACCAAGGTTAAGATATTTGGTTTGATACCAAGATCTAGGTGATCTTGGATAGGTGGAGATGCACTTCCATTTATAGATCACGCAGATTGAACAGATCTGTGTTAGAGACTGCCTTCATTGATCAAGGTACAACCATACTCATCGAGTATTTGTCAGTAGGAAACCATGTCCACTATAGGGATGATATTGGTGGTGAAGGCCACTTTCCTCGGTAAGAGGGAGTGTTGAGATTTGGGTACCTTGGAAAGTTGTCCCCTTGTGTTTGTGGGCCACTAAACACAAGGGGGAAGTACTTTGTACCATGTACCATGTACTTTATGTCTAATTTCACTTTGACTTAGGAGATTTAAGTCAAAAGTCAAAGTGAATTGACTATTAATTCACTTTGTGGGTGAATTGAGGTACATAAAGTGAAACTATGGAAACTTAAGTAAAGTGGGTTTTGAGTTGAGATTCTTTTGGAGAGATCTCAACCATTGATTAGAGATGAGATGAGATGATCTCATCCACACATACTTTAGGTTTTCTCATGTTTCCTTAAGAGGGGCGCATAGGGCAAAGAGAGGCTCATTCTCACTTGTATGTTCACCAAGAGAGTTTGGAGAAGGGCAAGAGGATGAGAATGGAGGCATTGGGTGAGGAAAGCTTGGGCGCCCCCATGCATGGAGGTAGCCAGGAGGCTTAGACCCTCATTTATTTGTGGAGGTTGTTCTTGCTAGGAGGAAGGCACACTTGAGGAGGAGGCTGCACAACAAGCAGGGAGGACTTGCAGTGGTCAGATTTCTTTGAGGATAGTTTCAGTGGAGAGGTAGCTTGCAGATTAAGAGTTGTGTGCAAGGGTTTCTCCATCAGAGCTTCCAACAGATAGGGCGCTTCATTTCAGTGGATTGGGAAACTTGTGAGGAGGGCGCACCATGCTAGGGTGCATCTCTACCTCTTGGACTTGTGTTGTAGCTTGAGTCAAGCTGCTATTGTATCAGGTTCATTTGTTTCATGTACTTGTTGTATTCCACCTTTTATTCTCCACATATATACACTCATATTCCAAACTGGTTTTCCCCGGGGGTTTTTTATCTAGGGTCATGTTGACCAAATATACCTGTGTTCATTTTCATGTATGCTGGTGTTTAGAACAACATTATTTCAGCATTAAATATCTCTAGGTGTGTTACATAATATATGGTATGCATGCGCTAACATCTTGGTGACAAAAACTACATCCTAGAGCACCTAAAAGGCCTATGTAACCATAACAAAACAACAAAGAAGTTTCTGAACAGTTTGCTGTTATAAAACAACAACAAACCCTTGTTTGACAGTTGAAAATTAGAGCCAACTTGAGGTCATAGACAAACCTAGTTGGTAGCTTGTTAGGACCTGGAAAATCTTTAATTAATATATTTTATTCCTGATATATTTGATTATTTTGTTGTTATTTTTGCCTATCATCTTTCAATGATAAGCTGAAATGGTTTCCCGAGAGATTGGTGAAAATTCAATTGCTTTTCATGTCTCAACAAATTTGTCTACCAAGCTAGTTTCTATTGATTCTCATTGTAGGGGTACATATGTCCATGGGATCCACTTGTTGATGAGTTTGTTAGAGTGCCCTGGCTTTTGGGCAGTTATTGTTTGACAGGGTGCCCAAATTGCTGCCAGATCAGTGCCAATGGATGCAAAATGCCTGTGGGAATTAATAAGTGTGGTCATAATAGAAATTTCGACAAATATTGAGGGAAGTATGTTGGTTGCAAATTTGCTGCCTTAAAACCCTCACTATATTTGACCATTCCATTTGAGGAAGACCCCATCTTTATTGCTTGAGCGTTTTTTCTATTAGCGAAGAATAAGTTAATGCTGCACCTGGGGGAGAACGCCCTGCACACGGGGCATAAATTATGCATGGTTTAAGGATTTGCTAAGAGTTTTGTTTCCATCATAGAAGGACGGATGGCACCTAAAGTCTTCACAGTAGGTCAAAGAAACTGATTTCAAGAGGACATTTTTCCTAGGAGGATAACAAGTGGCATCAAGCATTCATTGAAGGACTTGGTCTTGCATATTTTTTTATTTTTTGGAGTGACTTGCTTTGAAAGACTCATAATGTAATATTTTAATTGCTTTTCTTGGAGAGAATAGTGGATCTAGAAACCACTAAATTATTATTTTGTTCGGAAGAGATATTGAGCTAGATCTCTATAAGAAAGAAGCTCTCTCCATTGTGAGGGCATGGTTGGATTAATGGGAGATCCCCTATGATCCTAATTGAAGATCTATTGGGAGGATGGAAGTTTCAAGATTATTTTTTAATGATGCGAGGTTCGTCATTTCATCGATATTGTTTTTTGTTTGTTGCTGGAAATTCGTCAAAATTCTGCTCAAAAAAGGACTTTATATTGAAGGCAGTTTTTTCATTTGTAGAGGGGCTCTGGTTGAAGTGTTTACTTTGCATTTCCCTTGGTGGATTTTAATATTAAGATAGATTATTTGCTGCTGTCATTTCAGTGAAAGGTAGTGTTGACCACCTATTCAACTAGGGGGTCAACTCCATGAACCATGAAGATATGCATCATCAGATGCTACCAAGTCAAAGACTATTTGGTTCTACAGGGCATTTTTGGCCTCCAACACATGCTTTTGTAATTGGAATTTCCGCTCCCCTACATGCGATAATAATGTAATAGGTCTGCATGGATCATAGTCAGGTCAGTTACCTTAGGATTTCTTCATTAGGAGAGTTCCTTTCAATGAGTGTTTTTTTTTACTCAGGTTATTAATTTGGCCTAACCAACCTTATTAATTTCCCTGGAGTTTTTCATTCCCACAAATAATTCCTCCAAAGTGGTGAAAGACGTTCTATAATGGATTCATCCCCTGGTGGCTAGTGTTTAAGAATGATGTAAATGACCATGTAAGACATCTCAGAAAGTTTCGCAGAATTCCGTCGAGTCTAGATAGGTTCTTTTTAATTAATTAAAATTACCTAAGGTTCGGAAATTTAATTAATTAATTTTTAATTGTTTTTTGATAAATATTGTAAAAACTAGGTACTTGGGTTTTTGCTAGGGGTATTTGTGCTGAAAAGAAATGGAATGAGACCCCCTCCACCCTTGGACCAAGTTTCAGCTCAATTGGACAACTTTTGCTAGGTGTTTGTCCATAGGGAGTCCAAGTCAGTCGAAACAACAATTTTAGTTGCTAAACTTGACATGGTAAAAATGCCATTTTTTGTAATCTTGAGCAAATTGAGTAAAGTAAAGGTGGGAGATGATGAGAAAACATATTCCTAACCTTTTCCAACCCTCACATCACCCCCTCACCTAGGCATTAAGAAAAAACGTCACTTTCCCTAGAGGTGTGCCCCCGTTCTAGAAAGTCCTCAAAAAGTAAAAAAATAATAAAAAAATTAATGGGAGACTTATTGTATCCCTTGGTGCACCTCCCTAGACCCTACAACTCATCATTTGACTTGTCAAAGCCTTGCCAACTCACTCCAACTCATTGCCACTTCATCCATCCATGCCAAAACCCTAACTTACCAAAACCCTAAAAGTGACTTTTCCTTGATGTGTGACACTTGTAACTCATCCAGCAGGGGTAACTTTGCCTTCCCAAGTATAAATAAGAGCCCTCCCTCACTCATTTCTCACCATCTCTTGAGCTATTGTTATGCTACCGTTTTCTTGCGCCATCTCTCTCTCATCTTTTCATCTTGCTTTCATTCCATCTTGCTCTTGGGGAGCTTGGAGCAATTAGTTGCTGCAACATCTCCATTCGATAATAAGAAAGGATTTGGAGGATTTTGGAGTTCAAGGATTGTGTCTTGGTGCTTCCATGATTATGAAGTGACATTGTTTCTTTATGCATTTTGTGGAGTATTGAGTAGATCTTTGAGTAAATTAGTTTGTTAGGCAATAGTGTAGTTGTTGGCCTAATGTGTTGGATAACTAATGATATAAATTAATTTATGTTATTTGCTTGTACAACTCATATCTACTCTTGTCTCACATTGTGTTTCAAAGTTTGCAGGTTGTTTCAAGGGTTTTGTTGGGATAGTTTCAAGCAAGAGGCTACCCTCATAGTTTACTAAAACTTCATAGCATTTCCCTTTTTATTTTCTGTTATATCTACATTCAGTTTTTGGTTGCTAACACTCTTAGATAGGTCATTTTATTACATATTTTTTCTGAAATTTGTATGCAGAAAATTTATGTTGAAAAACATAAATTTTCTTGACTTTGTTGTGTGTTGCAACAAGCAATAGCTTGCTGGTTTTTGCAGGTTCTCGCCAGGTCAAGAGGTTATGCTGCCCATTTTCCGTCACAACACACACCAATGACCCGCCTTTTGAGTGGGTAACAAAACCCAATCATTCTCTTCTATTCTAAGCATTGTAAGCAAACCCAAAGGGGTGTTCCCAAGTGGCTTGCCTTCTCTTTAAATTTCTGTTTTGTAAAGCTTATTAGTGCCTACATCTTGGGTAAGAGTTTGGCAAAGCCACCCCCCAAAATCGTAAGTCTAGGTTGTATATTTAATTTTCTGCATAGTTTTTTCTTTTTCTTTGCCCCACTTGTCATTAGGAGAAGGTTGTGTGGCTAGGAGTTCTTTAGTTTAGTTAATTTCATTTGCAACCCCCTTTGACACAAAATAGGAAGGCTTGCCTCCAGCTTGTGCCATTGTGAGTGGTTTGTCTTTCTTGTTTTTTCATTTCAAGTTTTGCTTTCCTTGTTGGCTACACCTTGGATGAGAAGTTGACAAAGCCAACCCCCAATATAGTATGACTAGTTTAGTTGTTTATTTTCTATGCTATGCTTAATGAATTAAAATCATCTAGAAGTAGATCTGACATGACTAAGTACTAGCTTAAGCCCATGGAGGCATAGATTTAGATTTGATGCTTTAAAGTCTTTTATTTGCAAGTTTTACTTTCCAAGCATTTATCTTATTGCAATTGTTCATGGATAAATGGTGATGGTTTAAGGAAACTCAATCTTTTTAATTGCAAGCTATTATGGTTTTCCCTTTCATGCTTTTCAAGTAACATTTTGTGGGTAAACACTTATTTTCTTGCAAATTTAACATTTCAGTTTTGGCATTATTTCACACATTTTAGGCAAGTAAACTTTACTTTTGCACACCCAAAAACCAAAATTAACTTAGTCCGTAGGCATAATAATCAACTAGACTTAATAGGGCACCTCTACTGACCCAACTTTGCCATTTAAACGAGGACCAGAGGAAGCAACGAAAGGTGATAGGTCGGGGATGGTCTTGCGGCGCTCAATGTTCTTTCCGGGAGTACTCTTTTCCCTTGGGCTGACCTATGGAGGTAGGATAGGCCTTGTTACCATACTTCTTGAGCACCCAACAGTTACTTGGTACAAGTGGGGGGAGTATTGGGTTGACACTTAGCTAGGAAACACTCTTAACTAAAAAACTTAATCAATCTCTTAATCCACTTCAACTTTGGGCATCAACTTAACATATCTTTTGTGGTCTGCATTTACACTTGCAAGCCCTTCATCTCATATTTACATTTACATGCAAGCTTATCTCTATGGTTGTGGATTAATCACTAAGTGGTCATAAATTGTGCTTGTGGACATTTTCGCTTTAAAGCTTTTCTTTTTCAATAAGTAATCTTTGGTGTGATCCCTCAAGAAGTTGCACAGCCTTTGGAGGCACTATCTTGTTGGGTCTTAAGTGATCTTGTTTTTGAAAGCAGTCCAATAGAGTATTGCATCCCTTTGGGAAACTTTCTATTGTTGAGCATGCTTGGTTTGTGGTGTTGATGAATGTATCCATTTGAGAATCTTAAAATTCCTGCGCATACAAGCATTTGTTAGTTGATCTTCTTGTATCTTTTGTTTAGTATACTTTGTTGTAACATTTAGATATTCTTTATTGTAATCTTGTATCTAGTTTGTATCTAATCTAATTGTAATCTTGTGTAATCCAAAACCCCTCAAACTATAGTTGACCCCGTTGCCCAATCTTAGGCACTAGTCTTAGTTGTCCTAGGAAAAGGTTTGATTGTCATCTTATATTGTTGCACCTTGCATTGTTGCCTTTGCATCATAGGCTAGATTTTCCCCAAACCTTGAACTAACTAAAACAAACTCCTAAAACTTAAAGTTTAATCTCATCTAGAAACTAGGGTCTACCCCCCTTGGCTTCCCTAGGAGTAAGCCTAGACGAGAGAGGCTCAAGTCAAAGTGACAACGTGGGCTTTGAACCTAGGCATTGTGCCTCCAAGGACACACTAAGTGAGTAAGACTTAGCTCATGTTTGCAAGTGTGTATAAGGACGACAACAGGTAGGGCAGATTTCTAGTTTGTACTTTGTAGTACAACCACCGCTTTGTTGTTATGTATGTGTATTAAGCTGAACCTTTGTAAGTGCCTTCTAAGTAATTTTCTACAATCCGAAAATAACATTTATGGGTCGATTTTATGATTTTGTAACAACACTCCCATGTCGCCTCCATTCATAATTTTGAACCCTCTAAATGTTACCTCTTTACTCCATTTGGCCTAATTGGAGAGGCTCTAGTCTCAGCCGTCATCCCATTCTATTTCTAAAATTTATCTTATACTTTACTTAGGGACACCCCCTTTGTGCTGGAGGAGATCCAACCTAACGTGAGTGAGGGTATTGTGGTACTGTTATCCCCACTTTTCAGGGATAACTAGGAGATCATGTCTCGAGGCCCACAGGTCCTAGACATGGAGTACCGAGAGCAGGATTGACCTGAGCATGGCCCTGGAAGGCCCACCTTTTCTTCTTCCATCGTCTGTATCTTGTCAGCAGTAGCAGCATCCATCACCATTGGTTTGGTCCTGTATCAAAAGAGGTTCTTGCTTCATGAGGTAATTGGTCCAGGTATCATGGTATGTTTCACATTTGATCGTTAAAACCTTTAAATATATGTATCTGATTCCTTTTATTTCTAATGATTGCTTGGATCTTACATTTTCCCACTTGACCATGTTTGGGGGGATTGAAAGGGTGCCCTAGCAAGCCTGTATCTATGGGTTTTGGTTTGCCACTCGGGGGATTTCTGAAAAGCCATCGTCTGCTCCCATCATAGCACCACTTCTTCATCTTACTTCCAACTCACTTATCCCATCCCCCTTGTCTGGGCATTGGGTTGACCTATTTTCAGGACTACACCTTACCTCGTGGGAAGAAGGGGCTAAAGGCCCAGAAGGTAAAAGCAAGCCGGTAAAAGATAATAGCCTAAGAATAAAACCTTGAGATGCTTCGCCCAAGGATCCCCGAGAAAGCAATAAAAGGCTTCTCAACAAGAAACAACAGGGACTCGGAAAAATAATAAAACAAGACCTAGTCAGAGGATAGTCGGTCTCATCATGAGCCAGCCTATTAGGTCCATGGGTACCTAGCAGTATGACATTGCCACCAACTGGTTACCACGCCAGGGCAGTGACTCTTGGTTGCATGGCCAAGGGAAAGGGGGTCTCATCACGAGCTAGCCTTCTCATCTTTGTGAAAGTACTTGTGGGTAACGCTGTTAGCTCTCGTCACCATGCCAAGACAGTGTCCCCTGATTAGCTCTTAAACAAAAAAAGCAAAAAAGAATAAAACAATAAAAAGAATAAAAGCAAGAATGGGCTTGGAAAGAATGCATCCATGACAGGTACAACTCGCCTTCTACAAAGGCACCCACAGGTAACACTTTTGCATCCTTGGCCTTCACTGCACCCACATGCTTGGACATCCCCTGACCACATCACCCACTTACATGGCTTGGATGAGGTCTTTTCGAGAACTTTCCTTTTCCTATGGACACTAGCCCAATAGGACGGCTTGTCCTTTTCTCCATACTTGTATTTCAGGCTTGTGTAACGTCTTTGAGTTGTTAGCTGAGGTATTAGGGATTTTATGCATATGTTTAATAATATTGATGATGAGATGTGATTGACATTGCTATGATCCTTGTGACTGATGAGCCCATGGAGGGCGTAGCCTTTGATGTGCAGGACCATGCTTGACGGACATGTACCATTTGGACCGATACACATGGGGAGATGATCAGTTCGGACCTCCATGGGGCTGAAGAGCGCACCAGATGGATGCTAAGACCCTATCAAGGGGCAGAGACATGACACAGATGGATCAGGGGCCTTGCATCGGAGAAGAAGAGAACGTTCCACTAGAGGCACCGCGACAGAGCTTGACGTAGGGGTATTGACCCATTTTCAGTGGGACGTTGGCTCTAGATAGCCTAGGACGTCACAAGGAGGCTTATGACGTCGTCATGAGCATGTTGGAAGATGGACAGGGCAGTTGGCACGTATGATAGCTTGGAGAAGCCCAAAAGGGGCTATCGTCTTGCTTCAGGAGGCTGCACTTGCCCTAATAGGGGCTAACGTCACCCTAGAAAGGGGTGACGTCTTACCTTTTGCTTGATTACGGTTTTAGTTTAACAATTTAATGTAAAAACAATATGATTTGATATTTTGGCCTTGTCGGTCATTTACCTGACCTAAAATGTAAAATTAGGTCAAGGTTTTGTATAAATGAGGGATTTTAACTCTCAGTTTTTCATCATCTCTCACTCACCACTTGGTGAGGTCTGAAATTTGCACCCTATTCTAGGGTTTTGGCCGAAATAGTGAGTCATACTTGTCGAAGGAAGAAATTTTTTGGCATTTCATGGTGTTTCTCTTGAAGGAAGGTGTTACAACTAGGGTTTGCATGGTTATTTATTGATGAATTGTAAGTATTTTTCTGCAAAACTTCTTAAATGTATGGTTGTTGTCTTATTTTCTTGAATATTCCTATGATTTGCTGAATCAAATCCCTAGGTGACAAGGACACAAGTAGGTCCTTGTCTCATGTGCCCTGATAGAGAAATTTTCAGCCATTGAAGAAGAAAAAGAGAGCCTAGCCATAGCTACACTCCATTTTGCTAGCCATACCATCTAAAATTGAAGAGGAGAAGACGTCCCAGGCCTAGGCTATCTACACCTAGGGCCGTTTTTCTTTTAGGGTTTGGTAAAAGAGCCTTGCTGTAGCAACACTCTCCCTCATTAAATTCTCTTGTCTTAATTTTGTGCTTCATTAATGAGCTAGCGGTTTTTGCCCCTTGCTTCCTTCAGCTTGTGCGTCCTTTACTAAATTGACTCCATTTTACCCTAAAGGCACTGATCTAAAGTCCTCCAGCGTTGAAGTGAATTTGATCACAACACTCTCAAACACTTTGTATTGAAACCCTAACTACACTAACCCTAGCTCTAGCTAACCCTACTAACCTGAAGTGCTGACGTCATTCTTGGCTATTATATCATTAAAGCAACAACGTATGGTAATTTAGGCTTTAAATGAAATAAAGTGTTGATTGGTTATATTGAATGCTACATCGTTCCAGTATTTATTGGTGAAGTGACATTATTTTCATTACTATATTGATAAACATCGACTTTGTCAATATTTATTTCCATATTGCTTATATATATATTTATCAGATAATCTTGTGAAGTACTAACCCATTGAAATAGCATGCACGTATCAGTTTGCTGTTGTTTTGTTCCAGGCAGGTACACTTCTTTGGGGGTTTTACTTCATTATTGGCTGTTTAGCCGAGAATATCTGATTGGCGGTGATCTGTGAAGGGGGGAAACTTACATTCGTCCTTTTAGCGTTTTGCCTCTTCAAAACCCCAGGTCATCAGGGACGTCTCCCCTGGGCCTAACCTCCCCGAAGAGAAAGAACCATATCATTGTGGTGACATTGGGTGGGATTGGTTCTTGTTACACTGGTTTGGCCTTCTATGTTATAGCCTTTTATCCTAGCTACAAACTGTGCGATAACAGGTACTAACAATATACAACCCCGCTTAGTTTCCCTAAGGTTGTATTTGTGTTTTAGGGCTTTACCACTTAAGATGCAGGTTTCAAATGTAACAACAACCACTCATCTTTTCCAAAAAGAGTCAATCATTTGCCCATTGACATTGCCACCAAATGGAGTGAGGATTTATAAAAAAATATTTGATAAAGGTTTGGGCTAACATTTTTTACAACAGACACATTGCCACAGTCCTTATTGAAAGAAGCATATCAATGCTATGGATGCATCACAATACCCGATGTCAAACTCTTTAGCTACCCATATTAGTTAGAACTTAGAACAACTAAACCTCCTCGGCCACAAACAAACTGTCTAACCCACTGCTACATCATAGACTGAGTTATATGGGTTCTCTCCTTTAACAACACCAATCTCCAGCTGACAACAACATCCTCACAAAGCAAGGAACATGCCTTATGATAGCTGCAACAATGATAGATATACATTCTTTCACAAATTAAGGCTGGCAACATTCTCTCAAATTCCAGTCTTCAATTGATGTGTTTTGTTTTGCCATGAAAACTCTAGCTCTCTTGTTCTCGTGGATAACATGGTTATATAATTCTCATTCTAACGTATGTCTAATACCGAAAGTTAGTGCCATATTGCTCATATTATTACACAACATGAGGGTGGAGAGACAAAATGAAACTGAAATGCCACACTAAGATGCATACATGGACAAGTATTTATGTTAAAATATTGTGTAACTGTAAAGAATATTCTTATCCCCTTTTGTGGATAAAGTAAAAGATAAAATTGATTTATTATTCATTAGATCAATCCCCTTTTGTGGATTGATCATGTCGGGCATTGTAATTGACCAAATCCCCTTTTGCGGATTGGTCAAACCCTAATTGTAATAGGCATACTGAGAAGTTGACACCCAGATTAAATAAAGGTGGTTCTAACCACCCAGAATGAAAAGTCGGCCCTGCCAGTGAAAAGACACTTCTGTTCACACCTGTCAGATTGTATAATTAAGAGAGACGAGCGCCTCATTTAGACACACACTCAACTCACTCATCTAGTGCGTAAGTATTGAAGGAAGCTGCATTTACCAGTTGCCGGAAGAAGGAAGAGAAAGAGAGGTGCATCCTTGGGAGTGGAATTTTTGTGTTGTTTGGTTCATTATCTTGGCATTGTATTGGCTATCTATATTAAGGAAGTTTTGCTAGGTTTTCTTCCCCTTGAGGGTTTCCCAGGATAAATGCTTGTGTACTCTTGTGATTGTGTTTCTCTCAGTGATCCTATCTATGCTATCGTTATCCAGTAAATAGAAAGGTAACCTAATAATAGCAAAAACTTTAACATGGTATTAGAGCTAAGCTGAAGAGAGCATCTTTCACAGGAAAAAGAAAAACGTAACTGTTGCTGTACATGAAAATTAGGGTTTTTCATTAAAGAAGGTTTTCAACCTCAAATCCATCTAGAAAGGTGCGCCCTACCTCAAGGAACATTTTGGCATCCTCAACGCACTTTTTCAGTGGCTAGATCTCCCGGAAAGTGAAACCCTAGTTTTCACAAAGTACCAGAAAACCATAAGTACTAGTGTACCAGAAGTACCAGAAAACCAGAAGCACCATTCTAGAAATCTGCAGATCAAGTTTGGAGGGGTAAAATTTGGATTTTCAGAAATCTAACTATACCAACATACTCGCCTCAGTGCAGTGCATCTTTTGGTAAGTTCAGTTTTCAGATCCAAGAAAATTGTTTTTTTTTATTATTTCTATAGCCCGGAGGGCTAGGGTTTCTACTGCAAGAAAGAATGGCTACCAACATGAGGGTAGAAGACAGATTGGAAGGATCTAGTAACTTTAGATCTTGGAAGCATAGGTTGCAGATGATTCTAGACGAGAATGATCTCCTAGAACATGTTACAGTGGATGTACCAGAACCAGATGAAGAAGCGAAAAAGACCAAGCATAAGAAGAATGAAAAGAAAGCAAAGTGAATTGTGTCAGATTCAGTAAAGGATCACTTGATCCCTCATATTTCCGAACTACAGGCAGCAAGGCAAATGTATGAAGCACTCAACAGGTTATATGAAAGCAAAGATATCAACCGTAATCTTTCCTTAAGAAATCAGCTTCGTAATATGAAGATGGAAAACTCAGAATCTGTCACATCCTATCTTATGAGAGTTTCTCAGATTAGAGATCAACTTGCAACTATTGGAGATGTCATTAGTGACAAAGAGCTTGTAACCACAACCCTAAATGGGTTTCCAACATTTTGGATTCCGTTTGTACAAGGAGTGTGTGCAAGAAGCAAGTTACCCAAGTTCGATAAGTTATGGGCAGATTGCACACACGAAGAATCTAGACTTGCAGACCAACAAAAGAGATTAATTGTCGATGAAGAGGAAGCTCTTACAGCTCAAAAGAACAAAAGAAGTTCCTTCAGGAAGAACAATAAAGAAGCTAACTCCGTAAGAGTTCCAGATAAGAAGAAAGATGTTTCAAAGATCAGATGCTACAATTGTCAAAAGTTGGGACACTTTTCTTATGACTATCCTCAAGGAAAAGGGAAAAGAAAGCATCAAGCACATGTGGCAGAGGAAGAGGAATCTCCTCCCTCAAAGAAAGATTTAGCATAAATTAAGGATTATGTACTTTAAGTTGAAGATAGTTGATCTGAAGAAAGATAGCAAATGGTGGAGTCCGTGGAGTCTCCCCACACAAAAACAAAAGATAAGTATTCATGTTTATTCTTAGTATCTTGTTTACTTTAATACTTAATCATTACAAGTTAGATTTTTGTGAGAATGTTAATTAACCTCGTTTTATTTCAGTGTCTATGCAGACTTATGAAGGAAGTATCAAAGAAGAGGATGAAGAAAGAGATAGAATGTTTATTTTAGCTATGATCACTCATGAGAGTGACAAATAAAGCATACTGTAAGTAAGTTTACAAGTCTCAGAAGAAAGAACTTATGTCGTGACTTGCAAAAGTTAGACAACACGAGAAAGACGTATGATATGGTGACAGTCAGTAAAGACCGGACAATATCCGGTACTTATATAGGAGCGTGATTTGATGCAGTTAGAAAAGCAGATGGATGGTGCCTAGATATTTTGATCAAGATGAAAGCTATCCAGTAGATGGATGGTGCCCCAGCAGATGGGTAGCATGGTTTTATACCATGGAAATATTTTGAACCACAAGAGATTTTTTGATCCCATAGCTAGAACTTTGTAGAGAAGGACAAAGAGAAAAGGCCTTCGTAAAGAAGGAAAGAGAAATCCCACAAGTAGACCTTGTGAAAAATTCAGGTCCTATCAGCTTGCCTTCTTGGTCTGTCTTTGACCAAGCAAAGGCTCTAAGTTTTCACTGTCTTGTTTTAGTTTTCTGCTTTTTTATAATAGCCAACAGTCATGTTTCTTTTGAGCTGATTGTTTTGGTTATATTCTCAATTTGGGTGCTCTAGCATGTCGTTTTTGCCATAGGAAATTAGTACATGCAACTCTAATAAATATAACACACCTAATACATCGTTTAACTGCTGATAATGAATAGATCTAAGAACTAATAGCATGCATTTGTAGACACAGTATTTTTGGTCGACATGACCCTGGACAAACCCCCCCCCCGGGGAAAACCAGTTTGAGATCTAAATGTATATATGAGGAAAAACAAGTATGGGTTACAGTAAACACAATAAATGATGGAACCTGATACAATAGCAACTCCAACAGAGTTGATATACAAGCTCCCTCAAGCAGATGC
>ML794225.1:111416-129147 GCA_009831015.1 Picea engelmannii | reverse complement strand
CCACTGAGTTGCTCACAAGGGTTTGTACAACAAAACCCCCAAACTGAATGCTCAAGAGCAATAGCAAATGCTAATCCAAAACCATAATGAGTAATAGGTGCGCCCTGGCCTCTTACTTAAACTTTTCCTTCTAATATTCTGTTGAGTTAGGTTAACTCCCAGGGTTAATCTTCTATTCTTCTGTTGAGTTATCTTTTACTCCTTTATCCTTTTCCTTTCTTAAGTCAATTTAAAAATATAACTTTTAACTTCTTGACTTTTCCCCCCCTCAGTGTGAGACTATGACCTAGTGGGGGTGTCCAAGCCACTGAGTCTCCTCATCACCTCTCTAAGAGGTGGGGGACATTACACATTCCTGCTCATACTTACCCCTTTTAACACCTCTTTCCCTATGTTTCCTCATGGTTTGGGTTTGTGGGTTCATTGACCCAAGATGGGATTGTACCTCATTTTATGGGAAGAAGAGGCTAAGGGCCCAAAGGTGTTGTAGCTAGCACTATAGAGATCAAAAGCCATAATCTATCCTTCTAGATGCTCTCCCTAAGTTCTTGAGAGCAATGAAGCGGTTCTCCATAAAAAATGAAGGACCTTTAAAAGAAAATAAATAAAATGTCCTGCTTGATGGGGGAATGCATTTCGGTGTCCTTTATTTTCCAGTGCATATGGCACTCAATGTGTTCTAACTTCAAGTGGCATTGGGTTGCTGCTTTTTTTTCCTTGCACATACCACTCAATGTTTGGACCATAGAAAATATGAAATGCAAATAAAGGGATTGGAAAAATGTTGCATTATAAACGAAGGGATGCAGTACAATCTCCACAAAGGCACCCATAAATGAGACAATATGAGCCGTTGATATGTCAGGAAGCCCATGTTCAAAAGTCCTACCCCCATCTACCTCATATTCACTACATGGCCTATAGAGGGTCTTCTTGGGAGACACTCCTTGACATGGGGATTGGCTTATCCAATATGGCATTATGTCAACCCTTCGATGCCTAAATTTGGCAAAGTTGATAAGGTCTTTGAGCATTTGTTTAGTTTGAAAAGGGGGTATTTAATGCACATGTTTGGGTGGTTCTTTTATTAAATGTGGCTTACTCGTCATGATACATGTGACTTGTGGACCCTTGGAGGGCGTATTTGCTTGTTTTTGCAGGACCTTGCTCCATGAAAGCTATTCATGGAGAGATTATTTCAGTTGGATCTTAATAGGGTTATTAGAGCCAAAAACTGGATCGGACCAGAAAAAGGTCGGACTAAAAAACTAGTCGACCAAAAACTACATAAAATATTCAAAATTTGAAAAAAAACATATGTGTTTATGTGTATCAATACAAATCCAAACCATTTATACACAAATATGCAGAGATTCTCATTTATATAGTGAGTAAGAGTGCATATAACCAAAAAAGCACCGAGTGCAATACATATATGAAGTTATGAACAAAAATACATCAATAAAGAGGCTCTAGATGCCCTCTAGAGTCCAAAAATAAGCTTAGTATACTGTATGATATCCATAGATACTATTGTAGTAAGATACTAAGCATAGATACTACTGTACTAATCATCAGAATCCTTATCGGAATCCTCATCCTCCTCATGCTCAAAATGAATAAGTTGGGACCCTACATGGGGAGGATTATGGATTCCGCTCTATTCTCTTGACCCTGAAGGTATTTGTACCTATGGTTGTGGAAGTGGGTGCAAGTCCATCCAAGAAAGGTCTTCGTTGTCAAATGTTGGTGCCTGACTCTCCATAACCCACTTTGATGAGGGATCAAAGTCATCCAAGACTATGTTGCTTGATTTAGGTGTTCTGTTCATCAACTAGTTGCACCTCAACCTAACGTTGTATTGAATAAAAACCACATCATTCAACTGTTTTTGCTCCAAACGATTTCACTTCTTGGTGTGTATACGCTAAAAAACGCTCCAATTGTGTTCACATCCTGAAGCACTGCATGTCTGGCTCAATATTCGAATTGCAAATATTTGTAAATTAGGGTATTGACCACCAAACTGTTGCCACCAATACGTTGCAGTAAGATTGGAAGGCAAAGAAGCTTTAACCAATGACCTTGAATGTTGAAACAATGACTCTACTTTTTCAATGAATAATATAATTTGAAAACTTTGAACTTTCTTACCTGGTGGATCCTTTTCTCTGCTTCGTATAGCCATAGACATGCCAAAGGTACCAAGAATGTCATTGAAATTCAAGAGCTTGCTATGTATCTCATTTTTTTTGGTGGGATCAGGAATCATGTGCTTAATGCATTTGGACAATCCCTCTTACCTCCTCATTTGCTTCAAAATCTTTTGTATAATGGTATCTTCAAGGTTCAAAAGACAACAAAATATTGATCAATTGAAATTTAAATTTAAATCTTTCGCTACGCTTTTCTAATGAATATCAGAACTAAGAAAGTTAGAAACTTTGAAATTACATACCTTGGGTTTAAGTAATAGCCAGTTACATGTAAAGGTCTATGGAGTTGTTTGTTCCAACTTACATCAATATGTCTCCATAGAGGAAAATACTTCTGTCTTTTGTCCCTATATGCTTCCTTGATTGCCTCTTTGGCTTGATCCATGGCCTCGCAAATAAAACCCACCAGTTTATCACCATCCACCATTCACAACACTTTCACAAGAGGCTCATTGAATACCACTACTTCTTCTGCCTTTTGCCAATTTTTTTTTTCGAACACTTTGTCAACCACTTGTTTCCCTTCAAGCTTTTTGCTCCATTGAGAGTCATTCCATTCATTAAAAGAAAACATATTTTGCTGAACAGTGGACTACAATGAAGGAAAGTTTGTTGCAAATCGCGTAATGGCTGACTGAACAAGAACTCTACCCCTAATGTTTTTCCTCATCAAGTTCAAAGTCAATGTGTGGTTGTAGATGTACCTGATTATGAATTTCACTTCTTCCATACTTCTTCATCCACTGAATTTTACCAATATCCTCAAGCATGAGGTCCAAACAGTGGACAACACATGGAGTCCACCAAATCGTGGGGTGTTTTTCCTCCAACATCCTCCCCACTACAACATAGTATGAGGCATTGTCTATTATCACCTGTACAACATTCTGAACCTGCACCTCCACAACTATTTCATATAATGGACAAAATAGTAATTGTGCATCCTTCACCTATTCAAATGCATTCATAGATTTGAGAAACATGGTTCCTTTTGGGCAAGCAATTAAGAAATTGAGAATGGTGTGTGATCTTCCATCAGTCCAACCATTAGACATGACTGTGCACCCTGTTTTAGCCCATGACTCGTTGAATTCTATGAGGTATTCATTTATTCCTTGGACCTCATTTTGTACAAGTGACCCCCTGATATTGTGAAAATTCGGGGATTTCAAGCTGGGTCCACATGCAACTATAGCATCTATCATAGGCTGATAATATGCAGAATTTGTTGATGAATGCAACTATAGGAGACATCCTCCAACTTACAAACCTGTGAGATGTGGAATATAGCAGCTATGTGAAGTCTTACTCTCAGCTTACAAACCTGAGAGAAAGCCCCTAAGAAGGGTTCGTGGTTCCAGTATGGGACAGGACTAGGAATGTAGAAATGGCCTCCTCCATGACACGAGAGAGAAGAGCTCCAGATGATCATCCGGTGGAAAAGCGATCTGTTGAGTTAGGATGTGCCTGTGGCTGAGCACAAGGTGAATGTTGGAAATCCCAAAACAGCTGGGCACATCATCATGTGAACAAAAATGAAGATGATGTGATGGCCTCCTCTGAGCAGTAGAGTTGACGAGAAGACTCCAGATGATTCTCCTGTTGGTGGCAGTGGGAAAGCAGATCTGTAGAGTGGGCAGGCCTGTGGACGAGCACAGGTGAATGTGTGAAGATCTGGTTCATCTGTGTATTGCAGTGAACCAGAGCTATGACATCCCTATGGATGTGCTCCTAGTGGATGAGCACTAGTGGGTGTATCAAATCCTTTGCTATATATTGTTCAAGAGTCAAACATACCTGTAACCTTAGTTATTATGTAAAGGGTATAGGTCGGCCCTATGATAATATGATTAATATAAAGAAGATAATTAATAATGTGAATACCAATTATAATAGTAAATATAATAATAAAGTATATTTGACTAAGAGAGGTCAGCCCTATTGTGTTAATAGACGCCCTTGTTAAGTGGTCAAAGTCTAATATAAGTAGGAGATGATTCTCCATTGTAGAATCATATCCTTCTCATATGATTTGGAAATTTCAGCAAATACTTCTCTTTGGAAAAAGTGCACACGTCTCTTGGGCGCTAGCCTTCTAGGGCTTAAGCACCCTCTTGTGTGCTAAGTCATTCTTGGTGGTGAAAGGTCTTTTCCTTGAAGAATATAGCAAAGGATTTGGTTGGGTTTTTCTCCCTTGTTTGAGAAGGGTTTCCCAGGATATATCTTGTGTTGTTGTGCATGGTGTTTCTTCTTGTGATCTTGGTTGCTGCAACATTCTTGTTTATGGTTAAGACATGATGAAATGAAATGAACTGCCTGCTTAACCTAGCTTATGAAAAATCAACATGGTATTAGAGCATAGGTCTTGAAGATCCCATTGCACAAGCCTTCTCCAGACCTTCTACTGTCTCATTTGCAGAAACCGTACGACCCTCCTAGGGTTTCCAGAAAATCCGTACGGCCTCCTTTTTTAGAGAAGTTTCACCACTCAAACTTGGACGCTAGGGCTGTGTTATCGCACAGTTTGTAGCAAGGATAAAAGGCTATCACATGCAGAGTCAAACTGGTGTAACAGGAACCAATCCCACCCAATGTCACCATAATAGGATGGTTCTTTCTATTTAGGGTGGTAAGGCCCAAGGGAGACGTCTCCGGTGACCTGGTGTTTTGAGAAGGCAAAGGATTGCAGGATAAAGAAGTTATTCCCCCCTCACAAGTCACCATCGCTCAGATAGTCCGGCCAAAGGCCAATAATAAAGTAAAACCCCCAAAGAGATACGCCTGTTTGGAACAAAGCAATAATAAACTGATATATGAAAGCTTTGATCAATGGGTTAGTACTTCGTGTAAATTGATAACTATCTGATACACTTATAAGCAATTGATAATAAATATTGACAATGTCAATGTTTATAAATAACAATGAAAATTACGTCACTTCACCAATAAATGATGGAAAAATATGGCATTCAATGTAATAAATCAACACTTTATTCAATTTGTGCCTTTAATCACCATTTAATTGCTCATAAAGTAAAACGTTTGCTGCACCAATGATGTAAAAGCTAGGGATGACGACAACAATAGGGTTAGAAGGTTAGTTTTAGGCTAGGGTTAGTGAAGTTAGGGTTTGATTCAAAGTGTTGAGAGTTGTTTGTGATCAAGTTCACTTTAACGCATGAGGTCTTTAGATCAGTGCCTTAGGGTTAATGGAGTCAATTAGTGGAAGACGCAAAAGCTAAAGGAGGCAAAGGTAAGTAGGTCAAGGACTAGAGGGAGAGACTTTGGAGTGTTTCTAGAGCAAGGCCCCAAAGTTAAAACCCTAGGGGAGAGAGGCTCACCTCGGTGTAGCTAAACTAGGCCTCGATGCTCTCTCCTCCTTCCTTAACTCAAAGGAAAAAACGACTAGCTGAAAGATGAAGCATAAAACCAAGACTAGAGGGTTTGATGAGGCAAAGTGTTGCTACAGCAAGGCTCTTTCAGCAAACCCTAGGGAAAATCGACCCAAAGTGTAGTAGACCTAGGCTTAAGGTGTTTCTCTCTTCTTAGCTTATAGATATTACGACTAGCAATAAATGAAGAAAAAAACGGAGTGTAGCAACGACTAGGCTCTTTCCTTCTTCAATGGCTGAAAACTTTCTCTGAATGGGGACATGAGACAAGGACCTACTTGTGTGCTTGTCACTTAGGGTTTTGTTCAGCAAAAAACATAAACATATGCAAGAAATTAAACTACAACCATTCATTCAAGAAGTTTTGCAGAAAAATACTTACAATTCACCAAGAAGAAGCAATGCAAACCCTAGTTGTAACACCTTCCATTAAGAGAAATGCCAAAACATGCCAAAATAATCATCCTTCAACAAGTGCGCATCACTAAAAACGAATAACCCAAGAGAGGGCGCAAATTTCAGACCTCACTAATGAGTGAGTTAGTTGTGATGAAAAAATGAAGGTAAAAATCCCTCATTTATATAGTATCATGACCTAAATTTACATTTTAGGTCATGTAAAAGGCCGACAAGGCCAAAATACCAAAATCATACTGTTTTACATTAAAATGTTAATTTAAAACCCTAAGCAAGATGAAAAGAAAATAAAAGCCCCTCAAAGGGAGATGTTAGCCCCTTTTAGGGAAAATGGGGCATCTTGGAGCAAAACGTTAGCCCTCCTTGGGTTTCTCCAACCTGCCACACGTGCCAATACTGCCCAGTCTGCCTCCCAAGACGTCCAATAGGCTGGATGATGTCATGGTCATCAAGGGTGACGTCCCAGGCCTTCCAAGGCCAACGTTCCACTGAAAGAGGGTCAATCGCCCTAGGTCAAGCTCTCCCGAAGTGCCTCTAGTGGAACGTCCTCTTCTTCCTTGGTGGAAAGCCCCTGATCCATCCTTGTCTTGTCTCTGCTCCCTGATGGGGTCTCAACATCTATCTGATGGGCTCTTCAGCCCCATGGAGGTCCGAACTTATCATCTCCCCATGTGTACCGGTCCAAATGGTACCTGTCCGTCGGGCATGGTCCTGCAGATCAAAAGCTACACCCTCCATGGGCTCATCGGTCACAAGGATCATAGCAATGTCAATCACATTTCATCATCAATATTATTAAACACGTGCATAAAATCCCTAATACATCAGTTAACAGCTCAAAGACGTTACACAAGCCTTCAATACAAGTTTGGAGAAAAGGACAAGCCGTCCTATTGGGCTAGTGTCCACTAGAAAAGGAAAGTTCCCGGAAGAGACCTCATCCAAGCCATGTAAGTGGGTGATGTGGTCAGGGGATGTCCAAGCATCTGGGTGCAATAAGGGCCAAGGATGCAAGAAATGTTACCTGTGGCTGCCTTTGTTAGAAGGCGAGTTGTACCTGTCATGGATGCATTCTTTCCAAGCCCATTCTTGCCTTTTATTCTTTTTGTTTTTATTCCTTTATCTTTTATTGATTTTCTTTTTGTCCAAGAGCTAATCAGGGGACATTGCCTTGGCGTGGTGACTAGTGGTGACAGTGTTACCCACAAGTACTTTCACAGAAATGAGAAGGCTGGCTCGTGATGAGACCCCCTTTCCCTTGGCCATGCAACCAAGAGTCACTACCCTGGCGTGGTAACCAGCTGGTGGCAATGTCATACTGCTAGGTACACATGGACCTAATAGGTTGGCTCGTGATGAGACCCCCTATCCTCTGGTTAGGTCTTGTTTTATGATTTTTTCGGGTCCCTCTTGTTTCTTGCTAAGAAGCTTTTTATTGCTTTCTCGGGGATCCCTGGGCGAAGCATCTCGAGGTTTTATTCTTAGGCTTTTATCTTTTACCAGCTTGCTTTTACCTTCTGGGCCTTTAGCCCCTTCTTCCCACGAGATAAGATGCAGTCCTGAAAATAGGTCAACCCAATGCCCGGTCAAGTGGAATGGGATAAGTGAGCGGGAAACAAGATGAAAGAGTGATGCTATGATGGGAGCGGACAATGGCTTTTCAGAAATCCCCCAAGTGGCAAACCAAAACTTACAGACACAGGCTTCCTAGGGGACCCTGTCAATCCCCCAAAACATGGTCAAGTGGACAAGTGTAAGATCCAAGCAATTGTTAGAAATAAAAGGAGTCAGATGCATACATTCAATGGTTTTGATGATGAAAGTGACACATACCATGATACCTAGACTAATTACCTCATGGAGCAAGAACCTTCTCTGACACAGGACCAAGCCGATGGTGATGGATGCTGCTGTTGCTGACAAGATGAAAATGTCGGAAGAGAGAAAAGGTGGGCCCTCCAAGGCTATGCTAAAGTCAATCCTGCTCTCAGTAGTCCATGTCTAGGACCTGTGGGCCTCGAGACATGATCTCCTAGTTATCCCTAAAAGTGGGGGATAACATCTGGCTCCAACTCGGGGACATGTGCTCATCGTAGTGCACATGAGAACCTCAACATCTCTGGCATAACCTGCTGACCTGATCGATCTCAATAGAAACTATTAACAACCAATTGGGGTGGTAATGCCACCCCAACATATACATGTATATAAAGGATTGAAATAAAGCAGTCATAAATGCGAATGTAAAGCAAGGCACTTACCTGTACTTACCTGTTGGCTGGATGTTGGGTGTAGTCAAACAACTAGTGAAGCCAATCCAACAACGTCCCACGATACCTGCCTTGTGCTGTATCATAAACCAAAATAGTGATAGGTCAAGCACAAAAATGTCATGGGTTAGAATATATATCATATCATTGGAGATCACAACGTCTAACTCATGGAGGCGGGCGAGGGGGATAAAACCAAGCCAAGTCAACCTGAAAGAAAAGTACTTAATCCGCTTCAGAAAAGGGTCATGAAAAGTCCACGGTTCAAAGAACTGACTCAAAGGGTCCGCAAACTGGCTACCTAGGACATCCTCACTCTCTAAAATTAGGGAAGGGATCCACTAAGATTTAGCAGACGACTGGCAAACTGGAAAATACGACTGGAAAATACTTGGTTATTGACAATGGTGCCTCTAAGCACATGACTGGTATTAGAAATCATTTAACACACTTCATCGAAAAGGAGACACATCTACACGTTGTCCTTGGAGATGATGCTAGATATAGTGTGAGAGGTGTTGGAACCACCACCTTCCAACTAGATTCAGATATGCAACTCAAACTAGAAGAGGTTCTATATGTACCAGGAATGAAGAGAAACCTTGTCTCTATCTCAGCACATGAAGACAAAGGTTACAAAATTACTTTTTCAGATGGAAGGGTCCTTGCATGGCACAAAGACTCTCATATCAGCTCTTCCAAAGAAATTGATGTCAGAGATAACAGCTTATACAAGACGACTATCAAACCAGTTCAAGCCTTACTACATGACACTATCAGTCTAAGTGAGTTGTGGCATAGAAGGCTTGATCACATTCATTATAGAGCTCTTCCAGCTCTAAGGAAAATGGTAACAGGTCTACCAGAGATTCAGATCCAACATGACGGCGTTTGCAAAGGTTGTGCCCTTGGGAAAAATGTTAAAGGATCCTTTCCCAATAGTAACAATAGATCCAAGGAAATCTTGGACTTGATCCATTCAGATGTATGTGGGCCAATGACTGTTGCATCCTTAAATGGGTACTTGTACTATGTACTATTCATAGATGACCATTCCAGGAAAACCTGGATCTACTTCCTAAAGAACAAGGATGGAGTCCTTGCTAGATTCCAAGAATTCAAAGCTCAGGTTGAAAACTTGACCGGAAGAAAAATCAAAGTATTGAGATCAGACAATGGAGGAGAATACACCTCAAAAGAATTCATCAATTTTTGTATTGAAGCAGGGATCAAGAGGGAGCTCACAGTTCCATACAATGCTCAACAAAATGGGGTTGCTGAAAGGAAGAATAGAACCATGATTGAAGAAACTAAGGCAATGATACATGATCAGAGTCTACCCATGATTCTATGGGCAGAAGCATGTATGACTGTAGTATATGTTCAAAACCATAGCCCTCATCAGATCCTGATGAACATTACTCCAGAAGAAGCATTCGCCAAAGTGAAAACTGAGATCGGAGTATTCAGAATATTTGGATGTCCAGTGTACCTTCATGTACACAAAGAAAAGAGATCCAAGCTAGAACCTTTAGGAAGAAAATGTACCTTTGTAGGATACAATGAATCCTCAAAAGCATACCGAATCTACATCCCAGGACAAAGACAAATTGAAGTAAGCGGAGACGTTACTTTTGAAGAAGAAGTAGCCTTCAAGAAATTCAAAGAAGCTCAGATGGAAATAGATGGTGAAACAATACCTCCTTCTCATTCAGCAGTTCAGAGGGAGACAAATATTGTTCCAGATGAGCCTACAGTACAAATTGATCCAGTTCCTCCAGCAGATTCGGTTTCCCCAAGTAATGCACCGAGAGACATCACTATTGGACATAAAAGACCTGCTTGGGCACGTCAAACGTTAGAAGAAGCAGAAAGACATAAAGCTCCACAAGGAGCAATTAGAGAAAGCAAGAGACCTAAGAGATTTTCTAGCTACCTTTCAGCTATGACTCACATTATTGATTCAGAACCAACCTATCATGTAGAAGCCTCAGGTGAACAAGTATGGCAAGATGCCATGACTCAAGTATATCAATCTATACTAAAGAATGATGTATGGGATGTTGTCCCAAGACCAGAAGGGAAGTCTGTAGTAACTTCCAAATGGATTTACAAAATCAAACATGCTGATGGAAGCATTGAAAAATATAAAGCAAGATTCGTGGCCAGAGGGTTCTCACAAATAAAGGGAATCGACTATTACAAGACTTTCGCACCAGTAGCTATATATACCTCCATTCGATCCATCATTGCACTAACTACTTTCATGGGCTGGAAGCTACATCAGATGGATGTAAAGACAACTTTTCTCAATGACGAAATTGAGGAAGAAGTCTATATTGAACAACCAGAAGGTTTCGTTATAGACAAGGAAAAATCTCATGTTTGCAGATTGAAGAAAGCCCTGTACGGCCTAAAACAAGCCCCACGTGCTTGGTACGAGAAAATGGATGGTTTCTTGATGAGTTTGGGTTTTAACAAAAGCTCAACTGACCCAAACTTATATTATAACATTAATGGAAACGAATGCTTGATTCTAGTTCTATATGTGGATGATCTTTTCATCACCGGCTTAGAAAGACTCATTGCTGAATGCAAACAAGCATTAACTGCCAAATTTGAAATGAAGGATTTGGGCCAAATGCATTACTTCTTGGGACTAGAAGTATGGCGGAGATCAGACGAGATTTTCCTAAGTCAAGGAAAATATACTTTGGAGATTCTGAAAAGATTCCAAATGACAGACTATAATTGCATGCCAACTCTAGTGGTAATGGACCTGAAGAAGATGAATGATACCGATTTAGGAGCCGTAGATCCACATCTATATCGACAACTTATTGGATCCTTGATGTATCTGGCTAACACCATACCAGACATTTGCTATGCAGTAAATGTGCTTAGCTAGTTTATGAGCCAACCAAAACAGACACATTGGATAGCTGCAAAACACGTATTAAGATACCTACAAGGAACAATTGGTTATGGGCTAAGATATGCAACAAATGTGGACTAAAGCCTGGAAGGGTATGTTGATGTTGATTGGGTAGGAAGTGCAGTAGACAGAAAAAGCACCTCACGTAACTACTTCACCCTAGTTTCAGCCATGGTTTCCTTGTGCAGCAGAAAACAAAGCTCTGTGGCTTTGAGTACAGCAGAGGCATAATACATTGCACTAAGCGTGGCAGTTCGTGAAGCTGTATGGCTTCGCAAACTCTTGACAGATTTGTTCGATCATGAGATGGATCTAACCACCATTTATTGTGACAACCAGAGCTGTGTGAAGCTCTCAGAGAATCCAATATTTCATGACAAATCAAAACATACTAAAATCAACTACCACTATATCAGAGATATGGTACAGAGGAACATAGTACATGTTCAATATCTTTCCACCCATGAACAAATTGCCGATATCTTCACTAAACCACTAGCCAAGACAAAGTTCGAGTATTTCCGTGAGAAGCATGGCTTGATGGAGAATGCCTCCCTAGCTGAGAGGGAGTGTTGATGAATGCAACTATAGGAGACATCCTCCAGCTTACAAACCTGTGAGATGTGGAATATAGCAGCTACGTGAAGTCTTATTCTTAGCTTACAAACCTGAGAGAAAGCCCCTAAGAAGGGTTCGTGGTTCTAGCCTGGGATAGGGCTAGGAATGTAGAAATGGCCTCCTCCATGACGTGAGAGAGAGGAACCCTAGATGATCATCCGATGGAAAAGGGATCTGTTGAGTTAGGACGTGCCTATGGCTGAGCACAAAGTGAACGTGGTAAATACCAAAAGAGCTGGGCACATCATCATGTGAACATAAATGAATATGATGTGATGGCCTCCTCTGAGCAACATAATTGACGAGAAGACTCTAGATGATTCTCCTGTTGGTGGCGGTGGGAAAGCAGATCTGTAGAGTGGATGTGCCTGTGGACAAGCACAGGTGAACGTGTGAAGATCTGGTTCATTTGTGTAATGCAGTAAGCCAAAGCTATGGCATCCCTATGGATGTGCCCATAGTGGATGAGCACTAGTGGGTGTATCAGATCCTTTGCTATATATTGTTCAAGAGTCAGACTTGCCTGTAACCCTAGTTATTATGTAAAGGGTACAGGACGGCCCTATGATAATATGATTAATATAAAGAAGATAATTAATAATGTGAATATTAATTATAATAATGAATATAATAATAAAGCATATTTGACTTAGAGAGGTCGGCCTTGTTGTGCCAATAGATGCCCTTGTTAATTGGTCAAAGTCTAATATAAGTAGGAGATGATTCTCCATTGTAGAATCATACCCTTCTCATATGTTTTGGAAATTTTAGCGAGTACTTCTCTTTGGCAAAAGTGCACACCTCTCTTGGGCGCTAGTCTTCTAGGGCTTAAGCACCCTCTTGTGTGCTAAGTCATTCTTGGTGGTGAAAGGTCTTTCTCTTGAAGAAAATAACAAAGGATTTAGCTAGGTTTTTCTCCCTTGTTTGAGAAGGGTTTTCGAAGATATATCTTGTGTTCTTGTGCATGGTGTTTCTTCTTGTGATCTTGGTTGCTGTAACATTCTTGTTTATGGTTAAGACATGCTGAAATTAAATGAACTACATGCTTAACCTAGCTTATGAAAAATCAATAGAATTATTAGCATTGAATGGTATGTCCGCACCAAACCACCATCTAGCAATGCATTCTCAAGCAACCTCCTTCTCTCTATCTTCTTCCATTTAGCATCAATGGTGGGTTGATAACCATGGGTGGTGTGGACTACAAAGAAAGAGTCAAGCCCTTTGTGTACTCTCTTCAAACTTAATGCACTAGGGCTAATAGAAGAAACGTTTTCAACTTCATGTTTATGTCCTTCTGCCAATCTAGTTGGAAAACTAGAGGATTTTTCAAAACTAGGAATAGTAAAATGATCATCAACTTGAATTTTCCCCACATCTTTTTTAACCTTCTTGGCCCTAGGTTTCTCTGCTTGGTAGGATGCAAGAATATTTTGCATCTCCAAGTTTAATTCATCATAGACTTTTGTGCGACCTTCTACTTGGCCTTTTTCACGTGCTAATTGTTCTTTTATCCTATAAATACCCCCACCTTTAATTGTTTTCTTACAATAATTTCACACTTTATGGTTTTTTTCATTGAACCAACAATGAGCTCACGCTGAATCCATCTTGTTTTTAGGGATGTTGGACTGAGACATTTTTCAGCGACAAAACAAATCTACAAATAAAACCCTAAGATTTCTTCATTTCTAGGAAACAAATCCGCAGTTTTAAAGAGAAAAAGAGAGGAATAAGAGAAGCCTTGACATACCTTCACAACAAGTTGAAATATGGAGAAGAAGTGAATCTTCCAACAACAGAAAAACTAGCTCTCTAACAACATAAATTTGGAAAATAATGACCAAAATGTTGGCAAAAATAGCTCCAAAACACGCCCAAAACAACCTGTTGACCGCCTCTCCAACATAGATGGTCTACTGCATGTGCCATGAAGAGATGCATCATCAGATGCAAATTTGTCGAGGACTTTGGTTCTACAGGGCATGTTTGGCCCCAACCCTTCTTTTTGTAACTGGAATTTTCGCACCCCTGTATGGGTTAATAATGTAATAGGTCTACATGAGTCATGTCTAGGTCAGTTACCTTGGGATCGGTTCACTGGGAGAGTTCCTTTCACCAATGGTTTTTTATCCTCAGGTTATCAATTGGGCCTTTTAGCCTTAATGATTTCCCTTGAGTTTTTTCCTCACACTTGCAATAATTCCTCCAAAGTGGTGAACGACGTTCTACTGGGCTTATCTTTAGGTAGCTATTGTAGGGAATGATTGTAAATGACCATGCAAGACATGTTAGAGAGTCTCGCGGAATTCCATCGAGTCTAAGTTAGTTTTTTTTAATTAATTAATTTTTAATTAAATTTCCCTAAGTTTGGAGGTTTAATTATTTAATGAATTAATTATTTTTTAGCAAAAATTGTAAAAACTAGGTCCTTGGACTTTTGATAGGGGTATTTGTGCTCAAAAGAAATGGAATAGCACCCGCCACATCCTTGGACCAAGTTTCAACTCAGTCAGACAACGTCTGCTATGGGTTTGTCCACCCGGAGTGTCAGTCAGTAAAAAACAACAAATTTAATTGCTAAAGTCCAAACATGGCAAAATTGTAATTTTTAAAAATGAGTTAAAATGATGATGTAAAGATGAATAAAGGTGAGAGAGATTTTTCCTAACCTTTCCTAACCTTTTCCAACCCTCACATCAACCCCCCACTTAGCCACTAAGCAATAACGTCACTTTGGCTAGAGGGGCATGCCTCCCTTCTAGAAAGTCTCCAAAAAGCAAAAAAATAATGAAAAAATTAAGGGGAGACTAAATATATCCCTTGGCACACTTTTCCTAGCCTCCCACTTGCGTTTTTGCTTGATCCCAACACTCCCTCACTTATCCACATCCTTGATCCATGTGATCTCCCCCAAGTGGTGCACCCTCCAAGGAGAGTTACCCCTCCCCCCCCCTCCTTTTGTGGGTCTCCAAGGAAAATTCGTTTTTATTAGTTGGGGCCTCTTTCTCTCCCTTGGCACAAATCCCATAGACCTCCGACTACTCTTTGCTTGATCCCAACACCTCCCTCACCAATCTACACCCTAGATCTATGAGCTAAAGCTTAGATGGTGTGCCCTAGCCTTGGGATCTCATCTTATGCTTGGTGGTGGACACTTGGCATAGATCCAAGAGGGGTGAGTTTGCCTCTCCAAGTATAAATAGATCCTTCTCCTCACTCCCAACACACCATATCTTGAGCTAATGTTATGCTACTTGATTTCTCACTCTTTCTCTCTCTTTCTTTCATTCTTTGGCTCTCAGGGTTGTGGAGCAAGTATTTCTCCAAGATCCCTTTCTTGAGTAATATAAAGGAGAAACTCTGGAGGATCATTGGAAGAGCAACAAGTGTTTTTGTTCTTGCTACATGGAGGTAAACTTGTATGGTTTAATTTGATTTATGCATAGCTTAGATCTTGGGTAAAGTGTTACTTGTGTATATCTAACAAAGAGTATTCTTGTAGATCTATATATTTGGGTTTGCTAGATAGGGTGCAAGTATTTCATCTTATTAACATTCAGCCATATTATCTTTGTATGCATAGATATTGCTAAGTTTTTGCAGGTTTGGCTTCAAGGGTTTCATTGGGAATGCCTTAAGGAAGAGTCCTCCCTTGAGACACATATAAGATCCTCTTTTCTCTCTCTTATTTTCTCATTCTTTCTTTCTGTCCTATCATCTATATTTCAGCTAGCTTAATATAGCATATAGGTCATCTAAATCTATTTTTTTTATAAAATTTTCTATGTGAAAATTTTCTATCAAAAATAGAATTTTTTCTTCATCTTTGCTTGTTGTGTGTAGCATTTCCAGCAAGAATACCTTGCTGGTTTTTGTAGGTTCAGATCTGGTTGAGAGGGTTATGCTACCCTAAAAATGTCCACACAACACTCCAAGACCCTTCTCTTCAAGTGGGTAACATTCTCAAACTTTCTCTTCATTTTTCCTAGCTAATTTCTCATTCTTTCTTCACTTTCTAGCAACTTCTTACTTGTTCATAGCTTGGGAGGAGGATTGGTACGACCTACCTCCCACATGTGAGTTTGGGCTTAGATCTACTTTTATTTCTTCACCTCAAGGCCACTCTCCTAAGCTAGGATGTGGGGTTGGTGAGCTGTTTCTCTTGCTTACTTGCTTTGCTTACTTTTCTTGCTTGCTTCTTGTCTTGCTTCTATCTCTTTCTTCCCAAGCTATCTTCTAAAAGTTTAATAACTACTTACATTTTGGGAGGGGAATACCCCAACTTGTAAGGTTAGGGTTTTAATACGTGATTGATGATCTCTAAATGCTTAATGTCTAAAATATTCTAGATCTAGATCTCATACACAATAGTTCTTTAGCTTAACCCTATTGGGCATTATAACTTAACTAGATCTATTTGCATGCTTAATGCTCTTCAAAGTTTAATCTTTATTTTCGATGCTTAGATCTAAAACCTTAAATGCTTAAGTGCTTCAATAAGTGAATGGTGTTTTCCTTTCATGCTATGATCTATTAAGGCCACTTGCCACATATTGGAAGTAACTTCATGGTTGAGTTGATAGTGATTGTCTTTCATAGATCATAAGATTAGTGTGATTGTCTTTCATTTCTTGGTTGGCAAGTTTTTCTTGCCCTTACAATTTGCTTCTTAACTTTGCAAGCTACTTATTGGTGCATTTAGTAATTTCTCTCACATAGCATATATGTGTTAATACCTTTTCATTTATAAACTTAAAGCAACACAATTTAGGCTGAAGTGAGTCTTGGCCAAGTCACTAAATCACATTTTAAAAGTGTCATAAAATCACTAAAAGACTCTAAAATACACCTAAAAGTCTACCTAATTGATATATTAACTTAATAGACTTAATAGGGTTCCTTAGACCACCATCTTCACCATCTAAAACAGGAATTGAGGGGCAACGGAAGGTGACTAGGCCGGGGACGGTCTCGTGGCGCGGAGCGTCCTTTCTGTGAGAACTCAATCTTTCGGGTTGACCTGCGTAGCTAGGGTAGGCCTTGTTGCCATACTTCTTGAGCATCCAACAGTCATTTGGCAATAGGAGGAGGAGGCTTTGGTGAAATAATTTGTAAGGGTAACTAAAATCTTTCAACCTCAAGAAACCCTTAACTTATTAAACAATTAAACCTTGGGATTAATTACCTAATAAATACTTTGTGGGTTTGATAACTAAGGGTCTTGATCATCTTAATACACTTGTGCTTAAATCTCTAGATCTTCTTTGTTGATGTGTTGATGATAATGATGTGTTGATCATAATCTCATAAATGTGATGATGCTTTGATCTCCTTTATTCCTGCACACAAATACTTAAGGGTGGTTAGCTTGCTGCATCGTTGTATCTCTAGCATTCTTATTTGTAATTACTTGTAGCTAATCTTGTTGTAAAATAATTATTCCTTTGTAAGTAACTTGTAATTCTTTTGTAACGAAAAACTCTTTAATGTAGTTGACCCCTTGCCCAATCTTAGGAACTAGTCTTAGTTGCCCTAGGAAAAGGTTTGCTTAACATACTAACCTTGCATCTTGCATTGCTGCCTTAGCATCTTAGGTTAGAACCCCCCAAACTTTAACAAATTAAAATTAACTCTAAAACTAATCTATAAACTAGGGACTACCCCCCTTGGTTTCCCTAGGAGTGAGCCTAGACGGAAGAGGTTCCGGTCAAAGTGACAACATGGGCTGTGGACCTAGGCATTGTGCCTCCAAGGACACACTAAGTGAGCCGAACTTAGCTCACGTTTGCAAGTGTGTATTAGGACGGAAACACAACCCAAGAAAATCCCTTGAGACAACTCCAAATTTGTTGCAGATAATCAACCCAAAAGATCTCCAAC
>ML794225.1:95316-105669 GCA_009831015.1 Picea engelmannii | reverse complement strand
CGCAGGGGTGCGGAAATTTCGTTTACAAAATTTTAGTGCTGGGACATCAAAAGGCCCAAGTAGAACCAATACATGTCTGGAACATAGATAAGGACTTCATGGTACATGAGTTGACCCCTGTGCTGCATAGGCGGTCAACAGGGCCAAAATTATAGATTTAATTGTAAGGTGGACAAGCATGACTTGGGTTTTCCTCATATAAATATGAGGCGAGTCATTTCTCAAAAATCGTAACTCATCACTTGAGAATTTGCTCGTGGATTGAAAATTTGGCCTCCCTGGACAATTTGCTATCTCTCTTTTCTTGTGCAAATGGATGTAATACTTGTTATTTGGAGTAATAAAGGCTAACGATTTTTCTTGATGGCATTTCTTTGGCAATTTGTGGATGAATCTTGGTAGTAAGGGTTTATTGCATGCTATCCCTTGGATCTTGGTGAGGAATTTCTTCAATTTATTGTCATTTTGCTTGTTAAGTTCAAAAAATATATCCTAAACCCTAGGAGGAGTAAAAGCGCTTACAACCTCCACCAAAATTAATTTTTTTTTGCTATTGAAGGGCTATAAGGTGTGCAACAAGAAGTAAGAGGATTTACACCCTTGCTGCAAGGATTATCTAGGGTTTATTTCTCTAGGAAGTAAGAGGGTTTACACCCGTAGAGAAAATTTAAACCCTAGTTCATCTTGGATTTCAGGTTAGATAATTTGAAAGGGTCGTTTTTGAGTTTTATAAGGGTTTATGTCTCAATGAAGATCCTTTCTTACTCTTTGTTTAACATGCCTTCTAAGGAAGATAGTCCATTCTGCTAATAACAAGGCAGTAGTAGTTTGCATTGGAGATTGGTTATTGTTGCAATGGTAAACGTGAAAATTGAGCTTTTGGAATTGTTTAAGTTGGATTTGGATTTTACATGCTTTAGACTCTTTTATGCTCCAAGGGCGTCTGGATTGACCAAATGGTTAGTTTTCTGTAATAGACATTAAGCTACAGCTATTAGGGCTGCAGTAAACTCTCTTTTCTCAACAAGTTTTCTTCACTTTTGACTGTTGAAATTTGCAGGTAGGCAATGAAATTTGATCTACTTGTCAGGGGCTATTGATTGGGTGGCTTGCTTGCTGATTTTGTTGGTTAAAAGTTGTTGCTGTAGTAGAAATAAGCTATTGACATAAGGCTGTCATAATATCTTGCTGATAACACTCATTAACAACCCTCATTTGTCATCAAAGTCTTGGTCTAAACATTGGAACATTGTGTACTAGTTACAAGCTTTATTTCGAATATCACATACTTGATTTTGATGGTTTAATTTGAATCTGTTATAACTTGGTCATTGCTGATGTATAATCGTTTACTGCTGCAATTTTTGGACGGCAAGCATAACTTGCTGTTTCCCCTTGTTCTAGTGCCCATTTCATTATATATTTTCTCGGTTTTGGTTGTCTAACATTTGTTTTGCAGGTATTCTCCATTGGCAACTTTTCCTTGACCGATACTCATTCTCCATCAAGCGCCAATAAACTTTTGATTATGACCTATAGGGGTGTTCCATTCTTCTCCTTTGTTTCTCCCTTGCAAATCCCCTATGGTCTCTCAGGAAGCCTCCCTTGTGTTGGAATTGTCCATCACTATAACGAGCGGGATATGTGTTGTGGTGACAGTGATATGCGTCACTAGTTGTGTCTCACTCTTGTTGCTTGGGTTGGGCTTTGCCCAAACTAGAAACTGTGCGATAAAACTTACTTCATGGCCTATGGTGTTAAATCCATCTCTATGAGTGCCTTTATGGAGGGTGTGCTTGCTCTTGAGTTATGATATAGGTGCTGAGTTATGATATAGGTGCTGCCCTGATTGCCTTTTTCTAGGTGCTGCTTTATGATATATTTGCAAGTCCAGTTTGTAAGGTTTCAAGCCATTAGCATTGAATTTTTTGGATTGGGGTGAGCACTGAAAGAGTAGAGCTCAAGTTTGGACCGACTTTTGGTGGTCATCCTTGCTATATTCCTTTCTTTCTTTAGCAAGAGTTTGTTATTCTTTTAGCAGCAGCTACGAAACAATGTCTGGGCCTTCAACCCCTCTTCTCATGAAAGAATGGACCATAGCTGAAGTTTTGTATAGTACGAGAGGATTTAGGATGGAAAGTGTTAAGTATGGCAGGAATGTAACGTTACCTTTGGGAGGGCCCCCCCAGTAGTACCCCTTTTCCCTGGGCGGTGACAACACGAGACTAGCGCACAAAAGCTGACTACCAAAGTGAAACAAGGTAACCTACATAGTTTCCCAAACGGGTGATCCATTATCCAACTTCAACCAAATATCCTCATCCACATGCTCGACAACTTAAGCACAATACTTTTCATGAAGGAAGGACTAACGTACCTCATGGTGACAATAGCTTAGCATCTCCCATACTCAAGGATGCTTGATTGTGATGAGCCTTGGTTTATCTGTGTTGGGAGGCAAGTAAGAGGGGCTGTTGGGCTGCCATTTGTGAACATGCTGTTCATTATCATGGTCGGGATCATGTTTTTGCAGGCCTCGAGACATGATCTTCTCTATTTACCCCTAGACATGGGGGGTTAACAGGGTCCAACTGGATATGTGCTTGTTAGTTCACGGAGGCCTAGAACCACATTGTTGCTTAAGGCAAGAAGGAGGTGGATAAATTCCTAGAGCCTACTAGATCATCATGGTATTTCGTCTCTTGTTTCCGGGGTCATCGTGTCTTGTGTCAGACACTCGTATTTCTATGTCCTCCATGTCCCATGTCATCATGTTAGGCGACTTAGACCATAATTTTGTCTGGATTTTTATTATGATCACTTTTCAGAAATCTCGTGGCCATTTTGCATGTAATGGGTTTAATCTAGTGGAATTATGGGCATTCTATCAAAATATGGCTGCTCCTGAAGTTGGTCGCTCTCAAAATATTTGAAATGACATGTGGAGGGGCTCAAAAGTGAAACGTTCCCTCTAAAGGGTGCAATGTCCTCTCCCAAAGTGTGCAACGATCTCAAAAGTAGCCCAACGATCTCATAAGAAGTGGGACAACCTCCATCAAGTGTGGAAGGGGCCTCCTCAACATACTCCAAAGAAGTAAGGCTCAATCCATGTCATATCCATGCTGGTTACCTAATCCAAAGTAAGGTGCAAATGACCCACTTTAACCATCAATTTGGCGCCATGTACGCAAGTCCAATACAACAAAGGAAGTGAGTCATGTTAAATGTAAATGCCATTAGATAGATCAAATTAATGATCATCTTCAAGCTTCACAATCACTGATAGAATTCATACAATTTGCCAAGTTTAGTTATAAGAGGGTTATCATTTGACCTTATTACATGTGTCAATACATACATGAAGTATTTCCGAAGAAACCCATCAAGGAACATGTGTAATGATAGATGGTATGGTGTGGGGCTTAACTTCATGAGCGACATGCATGGTGTCGATGTTTTGGTAGATGCGAGAGGTATTAACCTCCATGGATAAACCTTTGACTAGAATAGAATATTCCAGAAGCAAGAGAAAAATCTAAACAGATGTGTGAAAACCTTGGAAGACAAGTCGACTTAGCAGAATAAGTAATATTGAAGTATTATATGTAGAAAAGGACAGGTCGACCCTGTTTGAAGAGACACTTGTTCACTTGGCCAAATTAGTATAAATAGAAGGCTCTTTAGCTCATTTGGTTAAAACACACACTCACTCAGTTAATGAACATATCTTAGAAGTGTAGTAGCAATAGAAGTAGTCCGCAAGTCACGAAGAGGAGGAACAACAGTTGCAGTGGTGCAACACACTCTGGTTCATCCTTTTGGTACTCTTACTTGTGCGCTACCTTGGAGAAGGTGTGCTCTCTTGGTTTATCTGTTAGTTTTAGTGTGGCTTCCCAGAATCATTCTATCTAGTAAAGGTTAAGGTGCTCGAGGGTGGCTTTGTGCCTATGGTTGGGTGACAATGGTGTAGCATTGTCTATGGTGAAACGAGACCTTCGAAACAGTCTAACTACTGGAAAGTGGATCCACAACTCTCTGTCAAGCTCGTTGTAGCCCAATCGTAGTTGCAACTGGGGTTTCTCATCTTGCAGCAACAACAAACCTTAACTTGATTGTTTGGGCACTTTAAGTGAAGCATTTGCCATAATTATGGGATATCCTAGTGCAGCCTAACCCAATGCATGTCCTGGTGCCCTCAGCCATAAAAACGTCAAAGTTGAATTGTTGGGTCAAAGTCATGGTTTGACTGGTCAAAGTCAAGGTTTGACTGGTCAAAGTTAAAACACTGGTCAAGGTCAAAGTCAAAGACAATCATGACTTCCTCCATGAAATCAGAGTGACGCAACAAAAGCATGGTGTCTTGCTAGAGCATGGAAGACAAGGATTGACATCATCCTTTCAAAGAATAAAGGGAAAAATTATGAAACCACAGACTGAAGAGCAGGCGTCAAAGGATGAAGAATTTGATTTTTGGAGCTTCCAAGTACATGAACGTGGGGTAGGAGAAATAATAAAAGGCAACTACTGCAGATCTGAATCTTTGGAAAGAGAGGGATCTTTGTCCAAGAAGCAATCGTAGAGCCAGAAAGATCTCAGATCTATTACATTCAGAGGAACAATACACTCTCCAGGTTGGAAAGAATACTTGTCTCAGAAGAAAAACAACTCAAGGGGAATAATAGCTAGACTCCAGGTTTGCATATCGGGTTTGATATTTTTATTATTGTTGTTTAAGTGAGTATTGCAATCCTTTAGATTTTATTAATGCTAGGAACAAATGAATACTTGGTAGCATGTACTATTAATATAAATGCTTATTGTAGTTAATTGCAATATGAACTGACGTCTCCTCTAGGAGATATTTCTTGTTCTTGTTCTCAGGCAAGACACCTTGGTAATGCTATAATGAATTACCATGAAATTGTTATGTTCTTATATAAAATGCTATTATATTGGAAATACTTTTTTCTTGTTGTTCTTATTTCGGGTAGGTTATCCTACGTATTCCAGGAAGGTTACGACATAAAAGAAAGACTTGAAAGGACTTAGAGGGAGTCAGTGATCAGGAAGAAGCGAGTTTTTGTGACACTTTGCGAGATGCATAGGGGCATACAACAGATGGAAGCTTGGTTCGAGGATTCTCTCAGTTAGAGGGAGTTGATGGCATAATTCGAAAAGAAGGATCTTGTAGGCCTTTGTGCCGAGTTGTAGGCCTCCTGCCAAGTTGCAGGCCTTCGTGTCGAGTTGTAGGCTTCGTGTTGAGTTATAGGCCTTTGTGTCGAGTTATAGGCTTGATGCCGAGTTGTAGGCCTTGTGCCGAGTTGTAGGCTACTCTAATGAGATGGTCTGGTATGCTGAGTTGTTGCTACACCAGTGAGATAGTCTGGTATGCTAGTGGTGTAGTTGAGAATCTGTATGGCTATGATAGTGTTGCTCGTAATATGATCTAGGTAATCATGAGATAGCCTGTGTAGCTCTGGTGATGTTATCGATCTGCAAGACCATGTAGGTCTTGCCCATGCCATGTGATATGGATGGATAATGATGATAGTAATGATGATAGTCACGACATGGGTGTAGCCATGGGTGAGCACGTCAAGTGGGTGTAGCCCATGACGATGATGGTGACATACAATACGAGGTGTAGCTCTAGTGTGCTCTAGCGGGTTGTGGCACCGAGACGCGATTGACAGGTCGACATGGGTGCAGTCATGTGTGATGTAATGATGCTACCAGTAGTATTGTCTCCATAACCATGACGAGAGGATCATGGCACAGTGAGCAAGGCTATGAAGACTAGAAAGGAACATCATGGATAAATACCTTCCTAGCTAAGAGGGAGTGTTGATGTCTTGGTAGCTGCGGGAGGGGTATTAACCTCCATGGATAAACCTTTGACTAAAATAGAATATTCCGGAAGCAAGAGAAAAATCTAAACAGATGTGTGAAAACCTTGGAAGACAAGCCGGCTCAGCAGAATAAGTACCATTGAAGTATTATATGCAAAAAAGGATAGGTCGACCCTGCTTGAAGAGACACCTATTCACCTGGCTAGATTAGAATAAATAGAAGGCGCTTTAGCTCATTTGCTAAAAACACACACTCACTCAGTTGGTGCACATATATTAGAAGTGCAGTAGCAACAGAAGTAGTGTGCAAGTCTAGAAGAGGAGCAACAACAACTGCAGTGGTGCAATGCACTCTTGTCCAACCTTTTTGTACTCTTACTTGTGCGTTACCTTTGAGAAGGTGTGCTCTCTTGGTTTATTAGTTGGCTCTAGTGTGGCTTCCCAGAATCATTCTATCTAGGAAAGATTAAGGTGCTCGGGGTGGCTTTGTGCCTATGGTTGGGTGACAATGGTGTAGCATTATCTATGGTGAAACAAGCACAATATTCTAACACATAGTAATGTGAGGCTATGTAAGATATTCATCCACACAAGCGCCTTTGTAATGAAGGAGCGCTTATACCTTTGTAATGAAGGAGTTGCGCTTTCCTCGACATTATGCCTTTCCAAACCCCTATCTGGGTTTTTATTTACTTATTCAACCTTTTTTGGATTTTGACTTTCACTTAGTCCTTTTTGGATATACATTCACTACTCACGTTTTGGTTTCCTTTGGTTTTTTCTTAGTCATTTCTTTCTCTCTTTCATTTGCTTTGCATTTTAATTTTAACACTTTGCTCTTTTTCTTTTTATATATATATATATATATATATATATAGCTACATCAACCTCAAACATTCAATCTCCTTCTCGGGGGATTATGAAGCAAGAACCTATATGTGTGACATATGACCACCAACTCAAAAGCAGGGACAACATAGATTGAGAGTGATCGGGAATGTTATGTATGGATCGTGATATGGACACACTACCCCTATCAAAGCCCCCTAGTAGTACAACAATACCCAAGAGTGAGAACACTTATCTAGGAGGCCTTGATGAACACCAATGTGAAACAAAGAAAAAGGCATAGATTTAGAGCACCATCGCCCATTATCCGACTCAACTGATGATCACTACTTTCATGACAAGTACATAAGGCATTAACACTTAATATGAAGTGTTGAAACATGTTACATCCTGTATGTCAAGCACCGTAGTCATCAAGTGAGAGTGAGTTGAGCAAAATATGGGAAGCATCACCGATTTTCTGTCTGAGGAGAACCATGGATGTCGTCTGTGGGAATACTGTCTGTGATATTGATGCAAGTGGATATCGGTGGCCACCCACTTTTTCCAACTGGCTCAAAACAGTTTTCTAGCAGTTTTGGCAATTTACTATTTTTAGCAAGTTTTAACTTCCGGGGCCATTTTGAGGCCCTAAATGAAGGTTCTTCGAGATCGTGGTTCTCAGTGATAGCCAAAGGCATGATTGAGCCCCCAAAATGAATCTCCTCGATGATACCTTTCCAACGAGCTATTACATGCCTAAAGCGAAGATCGTATGCAAAAGTTACGACCCCGAGAAGTTGATGTACTAACTTACCCAAACGAGGCCCACATGACTTTTGGCGTTTCATCTCCTAGGGTTAGGTTTTTTGATGCCTACTCTTATTCTTGCTTATTGTAAAAAGACCTTCGTAGCCTCATTGTAATCATCTTCTTGCGAATGCGAGTAGCCGTCACATCTCTTCTTAGAGATAAGATGCCACCATTCTAGCGAGTCTTTCACTCTGTATTTTTACAATTTCTTTACATTTCTTTGATTGATAGAAATCGTGTATTACTGTATATCTGTGTTTATGGTTGCATCTTTGATACATTTTTGTTATATTATTGAACATCTGCGATATCTCTGTGCATTTCTTTATTATATCTCCGTTCTCATTTCCTGTCGAAAATAATCCGGATCAGTGGTATCAGAGTAGGTTGCTCTGGATCGTTTTTTTCAGTGCATGTCCCTGACGAGGTCCGAGTATAGCAAGTCGGGTCTCGAGCTTGTCTCTCTTGAAGACAATCGCTCTCGCACACCCAACAAACCCTCAATGGCAGAAGAAAAGAAAAACGACGGAGCAGATGATCTTATCAATCGGTTGCTTGAGCAAGCTCTCACGCGATAGAGGGACGAAATGATGGAAAATTTTGCCCACATCCTTCAATGCCTATCGATAACAGCAGGTGCATCTTCATCAAGTGACCACTTTGGAGGCACCTCGCCTTTCAAGGTACAAGTTAATTTCGATATTCCTGTATTTGAAGGACAGATAGATGCAAAAGCCCTAGAAAAATGGTTAACTCTGCTAGAAGGTTATTTCTCTATTCACAATTTTTCCGAGAAAGAAAATGTCACCTTCATACTCCTTAAAGCTCTCCCTCATGTTAAACAATGGTGGGAAACTTACTGGGAGCAAAGTTCCACAGAGGAGTCTGGAATATATGGGGCCGATCCCACTTGGATTTTTTTTTTGGATGCGGTAAAGGAACAATATTACCCTGTTGGCAACTATGAGGACCAGTACATGAGATGGACCACACTGCGACAAGAGAGGGGCCAAGCAGTTCCGGAGTTCACCAATACCTTCCATACCTTGCGCACCAAGTTGGGTATCAAAGACTCCGAGTGACATTTGGTTCTGAAATACCGTGGGGCTCTACACAGATACATCCAAACTGAAATGGATTTTCTGGACATCTCATCACTAGGTGCTGCTTATCGATATGCTGTTAAAATTGAGCATAAATTTAAGCACCAGAACAAAGGAGAGTTCGGTTCTGCAAATCACCAACAACCAAAGTATGACAAAGACGGCCCTAACAAACAGTCTCTCGAAAACCAGTCCAAGGAACATGAAAAGAAGGGTCATGGGAAGACAAAGAAGGACACCGAAAAATGGTGCGATTTCCACAAAAGCCCCTGGCGCAACACCGATGAATGTCGCTCAAAACAGTCATTGGTGGCCGAGATCAAAGACAAGGAGCTGAACCCTGATTCATAATCTGAATCTGAAAATATTGGTAAAGGACAAATTAGTGACGCAGACCCTACTACTATTGTCGCGACTGCAACAATTCAACCAGAAGAACCAACAGATCCTAAAGAGGGGGAGCGCCTTTTTCATTAACAGATGTGGGTGAAGGGGACCCTGTTGCATTTTATTGTTGATAGCGGAAGCCAGAAGAACGTCATCTCAGCAGAGGACGTCAAACAGTTGGGATTGTCGACAACACCACACTCGCAACCATACAACATCGGGTGGCTTCGCCAAGGACGAGATCTTCGTGTTAGCCAACGGTGTCGATTATTATACGACATCCAACCCTTCAAGGATGAGGTATTATGTGATGTTTCCCCACTGGATGTTTGTGATGTGCTCTTGGGCCAACCATATATGTGGAGACGCCTTGTTGTTTATGAGTCTCGACCTCGTAGTGTCATTGTTACTTTGGGGGGTCATTTCTACAGAATACCAGAGGTGGTTTCGAGTCTGTTGAGAAAATCGGCTAAAAATCGGCAAAATCGTGATAAATCGCGATTTTTTCCAAAAAAATCGCTGAAAAAATCGGCCGATTTTTTGGCGATATTTTAGGAAAAAATTGCCAAAAACTCGCGGGTCGTTGGCAAAAAATCGTCGGTCTAAAAAAATTTAGAAAACCGCGCAGGGGGGGGGGAATGATGTGTTTTGGTGTGCAGATAAGGGTATTTTTTCCTTAGTAGTGCTATTTAAAAAGGTCCCCACTCTAGTATTTAATGGTAATGTTAAATTCTTAAAGTAAAAGTGACATCCGTCCTTTTACTTAAATTTTTAACATTACCATTAATTGTTTCAGGATGTTTGAGAGTGGTTCCAACCTCATTGGGCTTCATATGGAGAAAGTAGAATTTTAGGTCCCATTCAAAATTCAACAGACTTAACAGTTTTCAGGATTTCAAGAATGGAAAGATTGCTATGTTTCCACTGGATTCTATCATGTATGAGGGTATGGAACTGACATTTAATCAAGAGAAACAAGCCCTTTATGTACCTCGATGTTGGTGGCATTGATTGTTGAACTCTTTTGTCACGACCCCAGTAAAAAGGTACCCTTCACTCAAGTGTAAACTCTCATGTTGAACTCTTCTCTTTGTCATCGTGTCCGGTGACTTAGTGGTGTATGTGCACACCAACCTCTGTCTTATATACTCAAAATTGAGGTGCTTAGCCAAATGTGTAGCTCTTCTGGTTGTGAGCGCAACTGGAGTGTATTTGAAAAAATACACACCTAAAAGCGCAACAAGTTAGAGAATTTCAAATGAAATTTCAAATTCATTATAAAATTATATAATATAAATTATTAACTTGTCATTTAAATTTTATGCTCCTTTACATTCTAATAAATTAATTTATGATCCTCTTACAGGTTGGAT
>ML794225.1:84144-95266 GCA_009831015.1 Picea engelmannii | reverse complement strand
TTATATAATATAAATTATTAACTTGTCATTTAAATTTTATGCTCCTTTACATTCTAATAAATTAATTTATGATCCTCTTACAGGTTGGATACCTCACGCCTTAATGATTTGGTCTATGTCTACTACAATCTCAGGTTCTGGGTTAAGCAGCTTGAGATAAAAATTGATGCGAAGGCCATTTCATTGGATGAGATTGACACCACTGCTGCATGGAGGGGGGAGGTTGAGGAACCTGTTATTGAGACCACCCTTGATTGGCTAGAGGATAGTGGTGATGATCATGGTATCTTTGAGGACTTTGATCAGGATGTTTCAGAGAATATTCAGTTTCACGCCGAGTCTGCAAGTGTGCCACCACTAGAGCAAGAGTCACAGTCAGAGGGAGATAGGCCCAATGGTAGCACTAGCAGTTGACCTCCTCTACCGGTACCTTCTTCTAGGGGACATTTGTCTCGAGGGTCTTCTACTTCTTCTAGAGGACGTTTGACTCCAGTACGAGGCACACATGCCTCAAGGGCACCTACTCCTATTGCTAGAGGAAAAGCAGTTTCTATGGCGATTACCTTTGCCCATATGGCATAAAAAGGGTAGAGGGAATCCATAGTTTATTTACTTGATTTCATTGAAGATGACTCATGAGTCATGATGACGATCATGAGATACATTTATTATATTTTTTGATGACTCAGGAATCAGGAGATGATTCGTTTTTGATGTGTGATGTATCACTAGACATCTCATATATCTTATATATCTGTTTTCTTTCCATATTCATGTGGCAATCTGTCTATTTGATGATATTGTTGCTTTAAATGTTTCAAAAATAAAAAAAAAGAATATTTTTGTATTTTTTTAAGTTTGCCGATATATTGTCGATGTTTTGCTGATTTCTACGAAACGTTGTTTTCTGGACCCCGACGATTTTTTCCCCGAAACGATTTTTTCAACACTGGTTCCGAGTACTGTTCCACCTAAAAAGTGTTGCAAGGTAGTATCTCATACTGCAAAATTCAGCTTCTTCACAATCTGTTCAAAAGGAGAACAAAAGGACACTGCGACCACTACAGCCTTGCCCCAAGCACCTTCTATCCAACAGAAGCAGATCGACAAGGTTGTAGCAAAGCCCAAAGATTCCTTCTGCACACCGTCCTCTCATGTATCTTGACTTGTTGAACAACCTCAACCTCAACACGTTCGTGACAGATTTCAACAAGACAGGCAACTCACCAAGATGCAGATTCAACAAACGCTTTTCCCTCTCCCCCGAGAACTCAACACAATGGAGACCATTGCTTCCTAAGGAGGGAGGATTGATCCAAGTGGATATCGGTGGCCACCGACCTTTTCCAACTGACTCAAAACAGTTTTCTGACAATTTTGGCAATTTACTATTTTTAGCAGGTTTTAACTTCTGGGGCCATCTTGAGGCCCTAAATGAAAGTTTTTTGAGATCGAGGTTCTCAGTGATAGCCGAAGGCATGATTGAGCCACAAAAATGAATCTCCTTGACGATACCTTTCCAACGAGCTACTACACGCCTAAAACGAAGATCGTATGCAAAAGTTACGATCTCGGGAAGTTGATGTACTAACTTACCCAAACGGGGCCCACATGACTTTTGGCGTTTCATCTCCTAGGGTTAGGTTTTTTGATGCCTAGGGTTTTTGGCATTCTTGCTTATTGTAAAAAGGCCTTCATAGCCTCATTGTAATGATCTTCTTGCGAATGCGAGCAACCGTCACATCTCTTCTTAGAGATAAGCTGCCACCATTCTAGCGAGTCTTTCACTCTGTATTTTTACAGTTTCTGTACATTTCTTTGATTAATAGAAATCGTGTATTACTGTATATCTGTGTTTATGGTTGCATCTTTGATACATTTATGTTATATTATTGAATATCTGCGATATCCCTGTGCATTTATTTATTATATCACTGTTCTCATTTCGTGCCAAAAATAATCTGGATCGGATATGGATTATAGGAGAAAAATGCTTCTCTAGTTAACCCTATATGTGAGGCGGTAACACTACCACATGGGTTGATCAAAATTATCAAAACCAGAACCAAACTGGTTGAGGATTTGACCAGTATGGAATCCGAGCTGTCTTGTGAACCAGTTTACTAAAAACTACATAAAATATGCAAAATTTAGTATAAAATATATATATTCATTTTCATGAATGTAAATCCAAGAACACTAAATCTACAAAATTTTCTCATGTATATAGACTGCATTACATATCCAAAATAAAATACGAAAACATCAAGGCTCTAGATTCCAAAAAATCAAGCTACGATCTACGATTTACAAGCTACAACAACTAACTACATATCATCAAACTCCTCCCTTAGACTGTGCTCCTCTTCATTTGTAGCACCCTCTGCCTCCTCATCCTCTCCCTTCTCCCATGGCCTATGCCTCGATCTTCTATGGGACATCGGTACCAATACAATTGATTGGTATTGATTGTGAATTGAATTACATCCACCCCTACTCATCATACTCAAATTCTATCAAGTGACTCATGTTATCCCCATTTTGTGGATAACTAAGAAGATTATGTCTGGAGGCCCTCAGGTTGCAGATATGGAGTGCCGAGAGACTACATTACCAGTAGTACCCTTTGCATAGACGGAAAACCCACTCACCACCACAAATGGTCACAGTTTTGCAGTTGGCATCCACCACACCAGTGGGCTTCTGAAAGGCAGTGGGCCTTGCTCCATGAGGTACAAGTCAGTAATATGGTGAGCATCATTTCAATATTTAAGCCATGTGGTTATGTTGTATCTTAGATTGGTCTAGATTTCATGATATATGCTTGGACATTATGCCTTTTTCCATGTTTCACCTTGGTGGTTGCATTGTGCCCTAGTAAGTGGTATTCTTGTTGAATTTTCATTAAGCTAGGTTAAGCATGTAGTTCAATTCATTTTATCTTGTCTTAACCACAAGCAAGAATGTTGCAGCAACCAAGATCACAAGAAGAAACACCATGCACAAGTACACAAGAAATATCTTGGGAAACCCTTCTCAACAAGGGAAAAAACCTAGCCAAATCCTTTGCTACATTCTTCAAGAGAAAGACCTTTCACCACCAAGAATGACTTAGCACACAAGAGGGTGCTTAAGCCCTAGAAGACTAGCACCCAAGAGAGGTGCGCACCTTTTTTCAAGTAGATGTATTTGCTGTAATTTCCAAACTCACAAGGAAGATATGATTCTACAATGGAGAATCATCTCTTATTGATACTAGACTTGACCAATCAACAAAGGCATCTATTGGCTCAACAGGGCCGACCTCTCTAAGTCAAATGTTTTATTATTATTATTATTGTAATTAATATTAATATTAATTATCTTTTACATTTAATATTAAACATATTAAGGTGGGGCTGACCTGTACCATTTACATAACAATTGGGGTTACAGGTAGGTTTTACTCTTGAACAATATATAGGAAAGGATCTGATACACCCACTAGTGTTCATCCACTAGGGGCATATCCATAGGGATGTCATAGCTCTGATTAACTGAATTACATAGAAGAACTAGGCCTTCACACGTTCATTTGTGCTCATGCACATGCATGTCCACTCTACAGATCTTCTTTCCCACTGCCACCGACAGGAGAATCATCTGGAGTCTTCTCGTCAACTCTGCTATTCAGAGGAGGCTAATACATCATCTTCATTTCTGTTCTCATGACGATGCACCCAACACTTTGGGATTTCACACATTCACCTTGTGCTCAACCACAGGCACGTTCTAACTCAATAGATCGCTTTCCCACTGGATAATCATCTGGAGTTCTTCTCAACTCTTTGAATGGACGAGGTGATCTCTACGTTCCCAACTCTGTCTCAGGTAGGAACGACGTACCCTTCTTAGGGGCTTTCTCTCAGGTTTGTATGCTGAGAGAAAGACTTCTCATAGCTGCAATGATCCACACCTCATAGGTTTGTAAGCTGGAGAATGTCTCACATAGCTGCAGTCATGATTCATCAACACTCCCTCTCAGCTAGGGAGGCATTTTCCATCATGCCAAATTTAATTTCTTACGGAAATACTCAAACTTTGTCTTGGCAAGTGGTTTAGTGAAGATATCTGCAATTTGTTCATGAGTAGAAAGATACTATACATGTACTGTCTTCCTCTGCATCATGTCTTTGATATAGTGATACTTGAGTTCAATGTGTTTCGATTTGTCATGAAATGCTGGGTTCTCGGAGAGCTTTACACAACTTTGGTTGTCACAATGAATAGTCATCGGATCCATCTCATGATCGAGCAAGTCTGTCAAAAGTTTGCGAAGACATATAGCTTCATGAACTATCACGCTCAGTGCAATGTATTTTGCCTCTGTTGTACTAAAAGCCACAGAGCTTTGTTTTCTGCTGCCATGGTCTGATCCTAGGGTGAAGCAACTACCTAAGGTGCTCTTTCTGTCAACTGCACTTCCTGCCCAATCTGCATCTGCATATCCTTCCAGACTTAGGTCCACATTGGTTGCATATCTTAGGCCATAACCAATTGTGCCTTGTAAGTATCTCAATACGTGTTTTGCAGCTATTCAGTGTGTTTGTTTTGGTTGGCTCATAAATTGGTTAAGCACATTTACTGGATAGCAAATGTTTGGTCTGGTCCTAACCAGATACATCAAAGATCCAATAAGTTGTCGATATAAATGTGGATCTATGTCTCCTGAATCAGTGTCATTCATCTTCTTTAAGTCCATTACCATTGGAGTAGGCATGGATTTACAATCTGTCATTTTGAATCTTTTCAATATCTCCAAAGTATATTTTCCTTGGCTTAGGTAAATCTCATCTGATCTCTGCCATAATTCTAGTCCCAAGAAATAATGCATTTGGCCCGAATCCTTCATTTCAAATTTAGCAGTTAATGCCTGCTTGCATTCAACAATGAGTCTCTCTGAACCGGTGATGAAAAGATCATCGACATATAGAACTAGAATCAAACACTCATTGCCATCAATGTGATAATATAAGTTTAGGTCGGCTGTGCTTTTGTTGAAATCCAAACTCATCAGGAAACCATCCATTTTCTCATACCAAGCACGTGGTGCTTGTTTTAGACCGTATAGGGCTTTCTTCAATCTGCATACATAAGACTTTTCGTTGTGTATAACAAATCGTTCTGGCAGTTCAATATAGACTTCTTCCTCAATTTCACCATTGAGAAAAGATGTCTTTACATCCATCTGATGTAGCTTCCAACCCATGGAAGAAGCCAGTGCAATGATAGATCAAATGGAGGTATATCTGGCTACTAGTGCAAAAGTCTCGTCATAGTCGACTCCCTCTATTTGTGAGAACCCTCTAGCCACAAATCCTGCTTTATATTTTTTAATGCTCCCATCAACAACATGTTTGATTTTGTAAATCCATTTGGAAGTTACTCCGGACTTTCCTTCTAGTCTTGGGACAACATCCCAAACATCATTCTTTAGTATAGATTGATATGCTTCAATCATGGCATCTTGCCATACTTGCTCCCCTGAGGCTTCTCCATGACAAGTTGGCTCTGTATCAATAATGTGGGTCGTTCCTGAAAGGTAGTTTGAGAATCTGTTAGGCCTCTTGCTTTGTCCGGTTGCTCCTTGTAGAGCTTTATGCCCTTTTGCTTCTTCTAAAGTTTGACGAGCCCAAGCAGGTCTTTTATGTTCAACTGTGATGTCTCTGGGTATATTACTTGGGGCAACCGAATTTGCTGGAGTAACTGGGTCAACTGGTGTTGTTGGCTCATCTGGAACAATATTTGTCTCCCTCTGAACAACTGAATGAGGAGGAGGTATTGTTTCACCTTCCCTTCACTCACCCTTCCCCTTAATTCACTCGTACCTCACCCCCTTTTTCCTTTAATTACTCCATGCCTCACTTCCATTCTCCCTAAATTAATGCCACTCCTCCTCTCATGCACCTACCATCACCTAACCCTAGCACATAGGGATCTCCACCTCCATGCCTATTTAAGAGAGATCAACCCTCTTCAGGAAAAAATTGAGTCTTGGGTAAAGAAACTTTGTAATACTTTGAAGCATTTGAATAAAGAAGACTTTGGAGCACTATTGTTGTGGATGCTCTGTGTGGATGCTTGGATCTAATATAGTCTATATGAGGTAATCTGTATCTTGTTATTCAATCTTGTGTATCTATTTTAAAGGCTTAGAATGTATGCTATCATGTAGAAGGATAAGATAAATCTAGTTTTATTCACCTTATTTCTTCCTTAAATCATAGACTTTTATATTGCATGCTTCGTTTTCGGCTAAACTAACATGCATATTTGAGTTTTGTTTTGTAGGGAAGACCTTTTAACAAATGTTTGCAGGATTGAAGTACATTGTTGCAGGTTGTTTTTCAAGCTTGGAGGATTGATAGGTTGTTGCTTCAACCGTCATTGTCCAAGATCTTCAAAGGATTGAACTCCCTCTACTCTTCATCAAAGGACCCCATCACCCATAAACTCTCGATGCTTGAAAAAAAATAAAATATAAGGATTTTTTCTTCTCCCTCTCATTTCTCTTTAAAATCATTTGGTTACTTTCATTGCATGCTTAAGAATTTAGTTCTAAATCAAAAGTTTGAATTAGTTTCCTTTGCATGCAACGTTTCTAGATCTTGTTAAAAATTTTCAATTTAAAGAAATAGATCTAGGGCATTTTCTAGTTGCTTTTTTTCTAGATTTGAAGCTAGTTAAATGCTTTGTTTTGAGTTCAAAATCAAGCTAAATAATTGCCTTATGCTTGCTGTTGTATGACAGCAAACAGAAACAGTTAAAAGAGCCTAAGTTTAGTCCATGCAAAGTGCCCAAAAAAGCCCAAAAAATTCACTCTTTGCCTTTGAAAAATTTCTGAAAATCTTGATAAAAATTTATTTGTTCAAAAGTTCTTTTTTGTTATTTTTCATCTTATCTGTTTGCTGTTTTGTTGCAGCAAAAACAGATCCAAGAGGAGTTCATGCTCATTTTGGGTGGATTTCAAGGTTTCCAGGGACCCTGGGGGTTTTAACTTCATTTTTTTGAGGTTGTTTTTTCCCCTTAGGGAGTTGGGTGTCACGGTTATTTTTCTTTGCGTAGAGTTGTGCATGCTCTAATCTAACGATCAACTACACAAATAAATCAATATCAAACACACTACAAACACTCTAACCTGTTGCATGTTAAATCAATGCTTAGATCTTCATGCAATCCGACTTAATAAAATCCTCGATCTACACTACACACGACTCCATTTAAGGAACTGGTTAAAACATACTATCTATCTTTGTCTTATATGAGCAATTTTATTCATTCATTAGTCTATCTTTCATATGATTAAGTACCTTTTGAGTATGATGATGATAAATGCTAATTGATCAAGTTTTATTTCAAATAAATAAACTCCTAGAATAAGTGTCTTTTTCTTTCTTAGATTTTAAAAGCCTTAGATTCGTTTTATAGGGACTACCCCCCTTGGCTTCGCTAGGAGTTGGCCTAGACGAAGGAGTTGAGGATCAGGTGACAACACCTTGACTCGAGACTTGCCCCCAAGGACACACCAAGTGGATTGAAGGTTTCTTCCACGATAACCCAGGTGTGTATTAGGATGGCAACAAGGCTAAAGTAACATCATCTTCAGCATGAAAGATGAAATAACATCATCATCATCATCATCTTTAGCAAGAAGCTGAAGTGGCATCATCATCATCATCTTCAACAAGAAGTTGAAGTGGCATCATCATCTTCAGCAAGAAGCTGAAGTGGCATCATCATCATCATCAACAACATGGATTAGTATAACACTAATACATCATCATCATCAATAACAACAAAAGGTTGATACAACATCAATAACAACAGTATCACAACACAAAGGTTGGAGCAACATCAACATTAGCAATATCACATCACGAAGACTGGAGCAACATCAACTTCAGCACTAGGCTGAGAGTCTTCAGCACGAAGATGGTATCATAGCACGAAGCTGGCTACGTAAGATTATCAGCACGAAGTTGGTATCACAGTACAAGGCCGGCAACACGATATCATCAGCATGAAGCTGACATGATAGCACGAGGCTCGCAACACATCATCACAACACGAGGCTGGGACACATCATCACAGCACGAGACTGGCACACATCATCACAACATGAGGTTGGTACATCATCATCACAGCATGAGGCTTGTACATCATCATCACAACACAAGGCTGGTACATCATCATTACAACACGAGGTTGGTACATCATCATCACAACACGAGGCTAGTACATTATCATCACAACACGAGGCTGGTACATCATCATCACAGCACAAGGCTGACACATTATCAACACAAGGCTGGCACATCATCAAAACGAGGCTGGCATCACGGCACTAGGCTGACATATCATCAACACAAGGCTGGCATCATAACACTAGGCTGGCACGTCATCAACACGAGGCTGGCATCACAACACTAGGCTGGCAACAAATCAACATCAACACGAAGATGGAAATATTCAACACTAGGCCGACATCACAGCATGAAGCTGGCATCACAACACTACTCCCCCTTTCGAGGGAGGTCCTTTCGGACTACAACAAGCTTATCTCGAAAGTGCTCAAACTTTACACGAGATAGAGGCTTGGTCAACACATCAACAACCGGTTCATTCGTGCTAACATATTGGAGCTTTATGGCTCCTCTCTGGAACATATCACGAATGAAGTGATATCGGATCTCTATGTGCTTCGACTCATCATGGAATGCATGGTTCTCCATCATCTTTATACAACTTGATTATCACATAGAATCACGGTGTCTTCCATCTCCAGATCAAATAGATTTGTCATCAACATCCGAAGACATATGGCTTCACAACTGGCGGAACTTGCAACAATGTTTTCCGCTTCTGCCGTGCTCAGAGCAATGTTGAATTGCTCCCTACTCTGTCATGAAGTCATGGCTGACTCTAGATTGAAACAACATCCTGAAGTGCTCTTTTTATTAGAAGCACTTCCAGCTCAATCTGGATTGGCGTAACCACTCAGTCTGAAGTCATGATTTCTAGTACAATAGAGACCAAAATCCAACGTACCCTTAAGGTATCTCATCATATGTTTTGCAACAACAACGTGAGGATGTCTGGGTTCTACCGGATACTGACTCAAGGCAAAACATATATCTAGCTTGGTATTCGTCAGATACATCACTGAACCAATAATCTTGTCTGTACAGAGTAACATCAACCAATTCTAATGAGGTATCTACCAGGAGCTTCAATTTCGTTTCCATGAGTGTGTACATGGATTTACATTTCAACATGTCAAATCTTTTCATTTTAACTGCATACTTCCCTTGGTTAAGGAAGATCTTCTTTGTGCTCTGCCAGTCTTCACGACCTAAGAGATAATGCATTTAGGTCTTCCATCAAACTCTGTCGAAAGATTCTTCTGCAATCTGTGATGAGATTTCGTTCATCTTATCAAGAATACACCATCTACATATAGTAGTGGTTCATCATTCATAAGTTTGAGATAAAGGTTAGTATCAAGCTTACTCTAGGTAAAGCCCAAGCTCGTCAGGAGACTGTCAATTCTTCCATACCAAGCTCTAGGAGCTTGCTTCAACACATACCGAGTTTCCTTCAACTGGCAGACATGAGTCTTTCAATCTTCAAATCAGATTTTCTCATTACATTGTACCAATCTGGCACACTTGCTCAACTGCAACTCAGTCTACACAATCATGTGCTAGCTCTAGGTGCTCTCTACAAAGCACTATCTATCTCAGAGTACGTCGTCTCTTCTTTCTGCAACTGTTCCTTCTGGAACTGGTACTCTGCACCTGCACCTTCTTTAAGGCTGAGAATGGTTGCTCCATTCTCACTGTGACTGCTGAAGTCTGGGAGTAACTCCTCTACTCCATCATGGCAACAACATCATCTGAAACTAAGAGTGCTCAATAACTGATACTGAAGGTAGCTCTTCTTCTTTCATGGAGGTAACTCTATCTTTCATTGTAGTCATGTCTCCATGACCCAGCTAATGTAATGCACCAACTGCCACTCAATTTAAAATTAGGGGATTGCTCCCCCTGCATCTCATACTATATATGAATCATGGTTGTTCTGGTTGTCTTCATAAATATTAAAACTATTTCTTCTATTATTGGAGTAAGTTTCTCATCATAGTCTTCTCCCTCATGCTGGGAGAATCCTCTAGACACACATCAGGCTTTATACATTTGCAACATGCTTGATTTGTATAGATCAATCTTGGAAGTCAATACTGACTTCTCTTCTAGTCTCACGGAAGAATCCATATCCTAGTCTTTCTGACTGGCTTCCTTCTCTGCTACTGAAACAAGGGAATCTTTCCAAGAGATTTCATATCTCCTAGAAGTTTCTAAAGCTACGATTTAGTCTTCTCACGACATTTGTTTGGATGTTGTCTCTTCATCTGATTGTTTTTGAGATCAGGCTTACTCTCGATTTCTTTTGAGTCTACAAGGACTTCATCATCTCTTACAAGGTATACTTGGTGTTGAATACCAAGTCTAAATATGAAAGACAGAGTCATGCTTCAAACAAGATCTGCTTCTCGTTCTAATGTTCGGTTATCTTTGGAGCCTTTTGCTCCTTTCAATCAATCTTCATATGAGATACTCTGAATCTCAAGAGATAGCTTCTTCTTCATCTTCTTTGGTACAAGAGTGTATATGGTCATGTACATAGTGTGCTTCATGTCTCATATGATATGTTGCTTTCAACAACCTTAACTATAGCTTCCTCAGGGTTATCACCTGTGACCTGAAACAAGGTCAACAAAACAAGAAGCAAGAATAATACTCTTTTGATAATAGTAGATAAAACAATAGAACGAATAATCATCACAATGGCTCCTTTAACGCTATCACTTGTGACCTGTCTGAAGCAAAGATCAAAAGTAAGAAATACAATACGAAATGAGGTCAACACTCTTCTAGTGTTGTGATCAAACATTCCTCCATGGTAACCTGGGATCAATGTTAATGTTTTATGCCATTATTATAGTTCTTTGCATTTCAATAGATAAGAGCATCATAAGAACAAGATCACTGAGAAATACACATTCACAAGAGACACAACATTT
>ML794225.1:52440-62989 GCA_009831015.1 Picea engelmannii | reverse complement strand
CTTTCTCCATATAAAGTCTAATGAGGTTGGAACCACTCTCAAACATCCTGAAACAATTAATGGTAATGTTAAAAATTTAAGTAAAAAGATAAAAATGAAAGATAAAGGAAATGTCACTTTTACTTTAAGAATTTAACATTACCGTTAGGGAATGCCTAACTTCCCTTTGAAAGCCACGGAAACCTGGTCGTACGGGCGCGGTACGGCCCTGAAACGCCACCGGCCGTACCGTACGGCGTTTCCCTTTCGAGGAACGCCGACCAGTAGCGTTTCGGGGTCGTGCCGTACCCGTTTCGGGCTCCGAAACAGAGGCGGGGGGGGCGTTTCCTGCAACATAGAATAGAAGCCTCTTCCACTGTCTGCAAGACTGGAAAGTGACTAGTGTGTAAGTCAATCCCAAGGGCATGACCAAAACCTCATAAGGATACCTAAGAACAGTCTCGCGAGTATCTTGCTCACTGATCCTACCCTCGTGATATTCCAATCAAAGATTAATCTTCGAGGAATGTATCGCTCTATGGAACTCATCCCTATGTGCTAATGGACTATCTGAATAGTCACCTAGAGTCCATGCCACTCCCGTAGCATCGCATGCCTCCAAAGGCGTCTCCTCACATAGATGGTCAACCATACTCCCTCCATCATCACAAACACTAATGCCGCTGAGAGTACGGCCTCAAAAGTACACATACTGCCGCAAAAGAGTGAATCATCCTCCTCTGGACTCTCCATGCTCCATCAAATGAGAGTATGACTCTCCCTTAAACTCCACTGTCTCCCACTGTGTACCATTGTACCTCTCTGCATACCACTCCATGCCTTTGTATACCACTGCATATCATTCTGTATCCTGTATGTGTCATCGTATCAATCACTACACTAGTGTCAGCTGAACTTGGATCCCAAGTGGATGTGTCCTCATCTGTAATATACATGTCCCCACAATTGATGGGTGCATATACTTCGTTGTTGGTTGGTCCATAAGGTATATGCTCAACTGTCTCATCAGTGGTCATGACTTAAGCCTTCAATGGGCTCTCCAAATGAAGCAACTTCTCCATCAAATAATAAATTCCACTCACATACTCATGTGATATGGCTGTCATATATGATTTATTGTCTGACGTGGAGGATGAGGGATGTACCCAACTCAACTCCACAAAAATCTGCTCAACCCACATCTTTGATTCTTGAAGGGCCTTTTGCATGCTCTTCAAGGAATCCTGGGTAATTTCGAGCTCCTGGGTAACTTTGTCAACTTGCTCCTCCTTTCCTCTAAGCGCATTGTGGTACATCTCACCAAGCATGAGAAGATTATCTGTATCGGAAAGTAGGTCTAGGTAGTTAGACTTCATTACTACCACTGCTTCTCTACGAGCTTGAAAATCCGCAAGGGGTGGCTCTCCTCCCAAGCTATCATGTGACCTTGAAGCTCTCCAAGAACAATCTGTCACCAATGCGTGTGTCATCAAAATGTCTCATGGCTGTCACAATTTTGTCTTTGCTTACCCTCAATTGCCTTGTCCAATGATGTGGCTGATAGGAACAATCCTCAATCAAATTTTCTGATTTGTCTTCTCCCTCACTCTTCTCAAAGTCAGCTTTTTCCTTTATAGATAACTCCTGAGAAGGGAGATCAGCTTCCAAGGGTAACTCTTCCAACGCTAAGTCATCATCATACTTAGGTGTACTCACACCCAAATAGTCATACGTGATCGGGAAACTGTCTCACATGGGCTATTATCCTCAATCGATCATCCATAACACATTTACTAGGGTGTTGACAACATTGACAATCACTTTTGCTCTATAGCAAATTTTATTTTCAAAAACTTTGCTACAGATGTCTTTCCCATGATCCTTGCTGACAGATGTCTTTAACTTTGAAATATGTGGGTGACATTTTTCAACCAAACTATTCTCCACTTATTTTTGTGTAGTACAAAAATAATTTAATTTTATGATTTTTAGCGTATGAAACTTCTAATTATGATAAATGAAAAGATGATGCTTTAAGCTGAATATGTGGCATTTGTCAAAATATTTTTTTTCACCTGAATACTTTGAAGGATAGACCACCAAATTTAGAATGGATGGCGGAGTTGATCCCAAAGACAAATCTGCACAACTTTGGTGCAGGGATTGATGAGATCATGTGCAGGGTGAGTACCATGCGCTGGGTGCTGAGCAGGTCCGTTGATATAAAAAACCACGATTACACATTGATGAACAGACCTAAGCTGGCATTGAACAGTTTTTGTGGATGAACAAATCAAGAGCATGCACATGACATGTTGCTTTAATGTCACTGGATCAGAGTGCAGATCTCAACTGAGGGATCACTGTCTGCAAGATCTGAGTAGGTTGCAATCTGCAAAAGTCTCGTGAATGAATTGCTTTTGTAAAGAATCAGTATCGCAAAGGGGTAGAACTCGACAAAGTATTGGCACAGATCTGAGTGTGAAGTCCACCACGTTGTCCAGATCCGTAAAGCACCATGTTGTACGATGCTCACCTGAGGAAATTCGTGAGATATTACATAGATTTTGTGCTGGAGCTGAACAAGGCCTTTGTTGCCAATCCCCACATTGAGATTAGGCAAATCCTAGTTGGTGATGGCATCAACCTCTGCTTGAGATTCTACAAGCCATGAAGGCCTATGTGCATAGACTTTCTTTGTTGGCAGCTTGCTGAACTGCAGATCGGAATGATGTCATATGGATCTTTTGCATAGCATGCACTCTCTCGCAGATATGCAATGGCCTTTACCTGCTAGATCTGTGTCCTCTTTTGCTGGTTTTGAACTACAACAAACACACAATCACAGATCTTCGACAACACGTCTTCAATGGGCCTCAAACTGTGCCAAGATATTGATTTCTTCAATTTTTACAATTGAGACATAGCAACACAGAGATCGATGACATTCTTTTCAAATGAGTTGGCCATATTGTGCTAATATCAAGAACTCCTCCAATATCAACAGAGACTAAGGTCGAGAATATCTATAATAGAACAGAAATTATAGATCTATACCATGTTTTTAATATGATCTCACAGTTCTGGTATTTCTATTGTGGCTCATTATCCACCGTAGCTCACGATGGCTTCTTCCTTAAATGTCAAAATTTAGTTCCTATGGATAATCCCGTAGGTTCATGTAGGCCCTAAGAACGATAGGGTTCTTCCATGCACAATCATCAACTTTCAAATTGCAAATCTTCCATGGAAAACTACCTTGGTGTTACCATACCCTTAAGACCATAAGAGCTCTAATACCATGTTAAACTAAGCAATGGGACATGACACAAGAATTGGCAGAAAAGACTTTAGCCATCTCAACAATATATTATCAATATATAGTACATGGATGTAATCACCTCATGAATTGAGGAGTGCCAACAAATTGACTACTCATCGATAGATAACAACAACGACTCATAAAGAGGTGATCTTGGACTTTGTGATTGTCTAGGGACTCATAGTCTAGCTCAAACATAATCATTCTATTTCAAAGATGGTAAATTTGGTCAGACTTGTTCAAAACCATTGAATAATGGTGGTTTTTACCAAGTTAGACCAATTCATGCCCTTTTGAGTAAACTTGGCTTGTTTTGGGGCAGAGTCAAGTTGACTTGTAAAGTTGTCTATTTTTAGCGGCTCTTGTTACTGTGATAAATATTTAGATTCTATTGCAATGGTTAGTATAATAATATTGTATATATTACTTTAAACATAGCATGTTGCTTGGGCAACCTTCAAGCTAAGAGTGTCAACCTAAGCAGTCAAACTTGAAATTGTCACATTCAAAATGGTGATAACTTTTGACATAGCGTTTTTAACTTTTTATGGAGACATGAGTATGCCATCTATTGACAAAGTGGCTCCAAGTGTTGGAAACTCTACCAATGAAACTATCAGTCATTTTTGCATAATTGCACGAACTTCTTAACAAATTTATTTTCCATTACCCATGTGTTGGGCCAATACTTGTGTAACCCTAAGTTGTTAGGGTTTGTAGGCGCAGGTGTGGGTGTTGGTAACTTGGTACACGGATATGTTTTTTAAAATGCAATTACAAGGGTATGCCATATATGTATTTATATGATATCATATATAAAATATTCAAATTTTAAGCTTATATTGGAAACGCCTTTTTCAAAAATTCAGAAAAAGGGGAAGGGACATAAATATTTTAAAAATTGAGTAAACTCTACAAATTCATAATAACAAACATAGAGTTAAAATATGTCGATAGAACTACTACAGATATAAGAATATTTCTGATAATGATTTTATAATTATAGTTTAGAGTTTTAAAATTACCACCTGTGTGTGGATGTTGGATGTACATATTCTATCTATATCTGCACCTTATCCATACAAGATATGGATTCTGACAGATGTGGAAGTTGATTTGGGAGGGCATGCATAGAGGGTAATTTAGATGCAAAGGTGTAAAGTATTTAAGAAACTATAGTCACATAGTCATAACATTGCTTCATATGGCTTATTTTATGGACAAAGTGATCCAAATCATTGCATGAACTGACACATATCGATTATTTCAACGACAGTTGTTTGGATTTAGCTAAGCTAAGAGAAGACCTTAATCGTTCCAAGGCTGAACATGAAATATGTCAAGATACTATGAGAACTGCTACTGAGGTAATGTCTTGTCCTTGCAAAGTATGATTTCTCTCTCAACTATATGTTAGTTTGTGTACTATTTGCATGTATGATCCGTTGTGTCTGAATCATACTGCAGACTCTGAAATCAAGGGCTGAATTACTCTCTCTAGAGAATGAAAAGGTATCTAGAGATATGGAAGCTCTTCAGAATGAGCTGGATAAAGTTAAAGGTGAAAGAGATGAAATATACCACAATTTTGTGGAACTTAGGCTAAAGTTTGAAAATATCGGTGCGGAAAAATTGACTGCTTTGACTCAGCAAGCCTTGTTAGAAGACAAATACAATGAAATAGTGAGTAATGCATTGTGCTGTAATTTGTCATGGTTAGTACGTTACCATCCTTTTTTTTGTAGGGATTGTATTTTTAAGAATTTTTGTCCACACTGTTGTTGACAGCACTGCAAGTTTATTTCAGCAACTGAGACAGTAGAGGCACTCACTGAAAGGACTATGATTCTTGAAGAACAATTACTGAATGTGAGTTGGGCAGCATTCTACAAATATTACTTTATTGAATTTCTGATAGTCAATCTTGCAACTGTTGCCGTGTTTTTGTTTCTGTAAAGTTTTTAATTCTTTTCTTAGCTTTTTTTCAAAGAGAATTGGCATTATCATTTCACTGTTTCTTTTGGGTTTAGTAGGCAGAGCCAGATCCTTTAACTGCCTATGTAGCTGCTGAATCAATAAGATCAAACTTAATTTAGGTTGGACTGTTAATCCATTTGTGGGTATCCATGCTTTGAAGTTCGAATTTGTTTCTGTCCATTATTTAGGGGTTCAGCAAATGAAGATACTTATAAGCATAGTAAACCAATTTACAGAAGTCACAGCCCTGCCTGTGTCCATCATTTATGAGTTTTTTGCATTTAATTCAGTGATTGTGTAAATTCTTATGGTAATATCAGAGAAATTCTAAAATAAGGAGCTTTATTTTTCTTTAAGATGGTACAAAATGAGAAAAAAGAGTACTGTGCAAGAATTCCGTTGAAGATATTCCACTGCAAATTCAAAATACGTACGTAACCGGTTTATGAATAAAAGGAAAAAATAAATAAAATCAAAGTATTTCAGTATAAAGTTATACAAGAAAATTATAAAGTCAAACTATTAAATACAAAGGTGAAATCTTACCCAGGAGCGTAATAGTTAGTTGACCATCAATTATCAAGAAGTTAGGAGGAGTAAAAGGTGCAGCTCCATAACTTTACAAGGAGTAAAAGTGAAGTATATAAGTTAAATAAGTCAAAAAGGGAATCCCAAAGGACACCTCACATCAAAAGTCACGATCATTCATTAAAAAAAAAGTTACCAAGTTTATTAAAAGGGCCCAAGAAAAGAGATAATATTAAATTATTAATATCTTATTTTAAAATAAAATATATTATTATTAAGAGAAAGTATATTTTAGTGGGGTCGTTAAAAAAAAAATTGATTTTTCATAAACGTTACCAAAAAGTGTAAAAATGTGACTTATTATTGAGTAATTGAAGTTACGTAAGAGTATTTGAAGTTTTTAAAATAAAAGGGAAAAAGTTAAAAGAGTATTTAAAGGTGCCTTTTAAAAAAAAGAATTTTTTAAGATAAGTAATATATAATATATTACAAAATTATTATTGAAAAAACAAGGTATAGCAAAAATTATAAGAGAGAAACCATTAAAAGAAATTACAAGAAGTAAAAGCAAGAAAAAAAACCAATTATTAAAAAAAAACACCTCATACCTGGTACATTCAAATTAATTATCGAAGGGATATTATAAAAATAATCTTAAGGCCATATTCAAAGTTATAAAAGTGCATAGCTTTATATATTATTTGTGGATAAAGGAGAAGTAAACATATATACCGAGGTGATCTTTTTAAAAGGGTATTTAAGTAAGACACTATTAAATCACTTAATATGAAAGTACTTTTATAAAATATAAAAAAAAGGTTACTTAAAGTGGATATAAAGTATTTTTATAAAGTATAAAAAAAGTGTAAAGGAAATATATATTTAATATTATTGGAGAGAGGAAAGTGAAGATAAAAAGAAAAGTGGTGTGAAGAAAAGTTTTGAAGTACAAAGTGCCTTGAAGGTACAAATTGATTAAAATTTAAAAATAAATCTTAAAACTAATTCAAGTTTATAAAAAAAAATAAAAATGGACAATTCCATATATAAATAAAAAAATAGACAATTCCATATATAAATCGAAAATTGCTTCTGTCTGATTTGTGGGAAATCATTTATTATGGAAGAATATCAAGATAATTCAGAAATACAATCACGAATATTGAAAGGAGAACTAGGACATTGTAAGGCGAGCAATAAAAAATTACAGTTTGAAATTGAGAAGGAGAAATATTTTAATGTGTTAACAGAGAAAGATAATCGTTACTTCAAAGAGCGTATTTGGGAACTTATCTCACAAAATGAAGAACTAAAGACCAAAATACAAAAAATGGATGAAGACTTACTAGAATGAGATGAAGAAATATTACGATTAAAAAATCATAATTGCAATTTGGTAGTTAAAATTAGAAAGTCAAAAGACAAGAAGCAAGGGAATAAAAATTCAGAATAAGAAAATCAACATCTCAAGGAGAAATTAACTGAAAAAGAGGAAGAAATCTCCTGCCTAAGGAACCCTAACCATAAGTTGCTTGAACAAATTAAAATCTTAAAGGAGGAAAGAAAGGAGAATCTAGAATCGGAAAAAGACGATAGGTCAGAAAATAAGGAAGAACTTTTACGATTAAGACGACATAATCAAGATTTATTAACTCAGATTAAAAAACTCAAACATGATAAGAAGTCTTTACAAGAAGAGATAGATCACAAAACATCATTAGTCGACAAGGAATTAATACAGACCCAGTCAACCTTACAACTCAAAAGGATGCAAATCCAAATAATGTTAATAGGTCTTCAAATGTTGAAGTAGAAACAAGCCAGGGGTATGAAGAAGACTCAATTCCAAAAGTTAATCAAGAAAAAACTACAAGTAGACGAAGTAAAGATCAAGTTGCAAGGTGTTGAAATAATGTAACTGCGAAGATCATTCTTATTATTATTTTATTATTGGATTAAATCCCCATTGCGGATTAATCATGTCATTATTATTATTATTGTTATTGGATTAGTCCCCATTGAGGATTAATCATGTCGGTAATTGTATAAGGACCAAATCCCCTTTTGCAGATTGGTCATCAGACAATTACAAAGGACAGAATAAGAAGTCGGCCCCAACAGTTATAATGGAAGACCCAGAATTAATTAAAGGTGGGTTTACCCACCTAGAGTGAGAGGTCGGCCCTGCCAGTTGTGACCTTTCACACGTGCCAGTTTGATATAAATAAAAGGCTAGCGCCTCACTTCAAACATACAACTCACTTGCTCATTCTCTTATGAGGCAAGCTGCAATTACCAGTTGGAGAGAGGGAGAAGAGTGGTGCATCTCTTGGGGAGGAATATCTGTATTGGTTTGAGTTATCTCTTGAACATTGTATAAGCTATTTATGATAAGGAAGTTTTTGCTGGGTTTTCTTCCCCTAGAGGGTTTCCCAGGATAAATGCTGTGTTTCTTGTGAATGTGTATTTCTCAGTGATCTTTTTCTTATGATGCTCTTATCTATTGAAATGCAGAGAACTGTAATAATGGCATAAACATTAACATGGTTTCAGAGCCAATCTGAAGGAAGCACAATTTGCAAGAAGAAAAACGTCACTGTTACCGTACCCAAAAATTAGGGTTTTGCAAAAGTAACTATTTTTAGCTCTCTAAACATCTAGAAAGTTGCGCCCTCCCCCAAGGATCAATTTGGCACTTAGAGCGCACCTTTTCAGTGGCTAGATCTCCCGGAAAGTGAAACCCTAGTTTCACAAAGTACCAAAAAACCAGAGTACCAGAAGTACCAGAGTACCAGAGGTACCAGAAAACCAGAAGCACTAGTCCAAAAATCCGCAGATCAGATTTGAAGGAGTAAAAGTTGGATTTTCGAAATTTCGACTACACCAGCTAACTCGCCTCAGCTTAGCGCATCTATCCCCTGGATTAGATTTTCAAAACTCGAAGTTTGAAAAATTAGGGTTTCCTCATAAAGCCCTAAGTTGCAATTGCAGTTGCAGCCTCAGAACTAGCTGCAGTTGCAGTTGCAGCCATAGAACCAGTTGCAATCACTCTAGAAGTTTTTGGTAACGATTACCGCTGCTACCAGATGGAGCCAATACCTGTAAATGCTATCTGAGGTATGTACTCACATATGGTTAATGGTTAAACCCTAAAGAATATTTGCAGGAGAAGGGATCTTTTGTCGTAGATCCAAAAGGATCTCAAGATCCAACACATTCAGAGGAATGATGCAACCCAGGTGTGATTATTCTAATATGCATCTATTTTTTATGAAATTATCTTGATCAGTGTTGCATGTTGAAGCTATGATTAAATTATTAGAAGGATTGAAAGTTGATCACAGAGCTTATCCTCTAACCTAACCTTTTGTCAAGTTAGCGTATTGTCTTAGTACAGAGGATAGGTTGAAGAAAGCACTCATCACTTGAGTGAAGGAGACCTGGAAGAAAAGCAAGCACTCACTCTTGAGGTCAAGGCTCCAGGTTTGATTAATCAAGATTCAAAGGTACACATGACAAGCTAATCACTTTAGTTGAGATAGCAATCGTCGTAAAGTATTATACTTGATAACATGTGAGAATACTTTGTCTGATATGACTAACACCTCCTCTAGGAGAAACCTCGTGTGTTAGTTTCAGATTGCCATGGAAGAATACTTGGTCACAACACTAAGAGAGTGTTGACCCCATGTCGTATTGTATTCCTTACCTTTAATCTTTGCTAAATTATAAGTAATAAGCTCTAAAGGAGCTACTGTGATGATTGTTCTTGCTATTGCTTTACATTATCAAGAAGGATATTATTCTTGCTTCTTGTTTTGTTGACCTTGCTCCAGGTCACATGAGGAAGCTATAGCGAAGGTTGCAGAAGGCAACTTGCTAAAGAAGAAATCATAAATGAAGCAATCATCAGTGGAAAAGAAGAAGGTGGGTCACTCAGAAGCTGCCATGACCCACACTATTGAAGAATCCATGTGAACTCTAGAAGATTAGCTCACATCAACTACAAGGCGCTACCATACATATGCAAAGCTGTCACAGGTTTACCAGAACTCAAAGGTGACCATGAAGGCATATGCGATGGATGTGCACAAGGGAAGAATGTCAAGAACCTGTTTCCGAAGAGGGACAACAAGGCAGAAGGAGTCCTAGAACTCATTCATTCAGATTTATGTGGCCCAATGCCATCATCCTCCAATAATGTGTATGTATACTATGTATCATTCATTAATGATTATTCTTGTAAAAGACATGGATATATTTGAAGTATTCAACAAGATCAAGGAATTCAAAGCATTGATAAGAGAACCCTTCTGTAAGGAAGATTAAGATACTCAGGTTAGATAATGGAGGAAAATATACCTCAAAAGAATTCATGAATATCTGCAAAGATGTTGGGATCAAGATCTCCAACAAAATGGTGTAGTTGAATGGAAGAACAGAACCATGCTGGAAGCTGTGAAGATCAAGATCTTCCTATGTGCTTATGGGCAGAAGCAGCAATGACAATTGTTTATGTGCAAAACCGATTGCCCCATAGTGCAGTTGGGCTCAAGACACCAAAAGAGATGTTCACCGGAAAGAAGCTAGAGGTAAGCCGTCTCAAAATATTTGGCTGTCCAGTGTTTATTCGTATACCGAAAGAGAAAAGAAACAAGCTGGAACCCTTCAGGAAAGAAGGGAATATTTGTGGGATACTGTGAGGTATCCAAGGCCTTCAGAATCTACATACCTGGTCACCGC